>JAMPIV010009430.1:0-96384 GCA_024509875.1 Oreohelix idahoensis | reverse complement strand
CAGACATTTACACAATTGACAACTACATTTAAAAAAAATTAATTTACAACTCATGAAAATTATAAAAAAATAAAATAAAAAAATATATTAACTTTCCATGTAATATAATGAAATCCGCCTCCTGTGCTCTGCACTGATAATGTCATTAGTGGATCGATTACATTTGACTTAAATTTAAAAACAACAACAACAAAAAATAATACTAAAAAGAAGAAAATAAAAAATATTTTAAACACAAGCTTTTAACTCTTACTATACACAGCTAAAACCGCGTTTTTACGCGCTAGTTTAGCTATCGTTACCGTCGCGCGCCACTTGAACTGGCGAGCCGTAAAACTGGTACTAAACCCGCGCCACTTCACGGGGCTTGCCGGATACTAAGAGTTAATGCACTAAACAGTCACAAATAATTTTTCAAGGAGTTTATAGCTTGCAGTAAAAAAATGTAACACCAAATTGACAATAAGCCTGGGGCGCTGAAGCGCTTTTCATATATTTTATCCATAAGTGTGTAATGATGTATAAAGCAGAAGTTAATTTCATGTAGAATCAGCACCCCATGGACTGGGGACAGTGAAAGAAGATGGTGAACTATTCATAAACTTCTGTGCCTCAAACCAGCTTGCTATAATAGGAAGCATGTTTCCACATTAAAGAATACATAAAGCATACAAAATCTGAAAATTAAATTGTGGTGCCTAGTTGGCAGGGAGGATAGTGTGAGTCACTACCATAGCTAGGCGGGGGTGCCATTCGGAAGGTCCTAGGTTCAATTCTCCAGTAAGCCACTCACTTCTGTCGTTTTTCTGTTGTCTAGTTTTCAACATTTTTATTTCTCACAAGCGCCTGAAACATACCTTTATGTGTGTAATATTTATTAAAATACATAAAGCAACAAGAATTTCACCAGACCACAGAATAGAGAATATTATTATCTTATATTCGATAAACAAGAAGTTTAGATAAGAAATGAATGAATGGCGTACAAAAATCCCCTTGTTTTCTACTTCGTCTGCAAATTGTAACGTTTCACGTTGATAGTAAAGCCTACTGCATCACTACACGCTTTCTACAATAAAACGTGTACTGTATTTCTAAGAAAACCTTGAGCTAGGCACACTGCGTAATGACCTAAATTAATACTTCCATTAATTTCATTTTATACACTACGTTAACATAAACGGAAGGACAGATGGAATTAGGATAGAGAGAGTGAGGGCTGAAAGCAGGAACGCATGCAACACTAACACGCGTCTCGCGATATATAATTAATGCCACCCCAAGCGTAAGGCCAGAAGCACTAACTTTTTTCAAATAGACAGTGATAAAAAACACTACAACTACGAGAGTTAGGTTTAAAAACCTGTAAAATGCTTATTAGGAAACATGACATTCTACTGTTTTATGTCTGAAATCCTGACATTAGTATAACAGAACAGTCGAAAAGGCAGGACAGGTGGCGGTTCTAAATCGATAAAAATACAATAAAAATACAAATACACGACTATCCTAGAAGAAAATGCATATTTTGAACGCAGCCCCTTAGCCCCATTAAATTTATATATTTGGGTTTCTTAGGACTTGCTGACAAAGAATATGTTAAGTGTTACGCAAATAGTCTAGGAATTAACAAATTATAGCCAAAAGAAAATAGTGAGGGTGTCAGACAACACCAAATAATAATCGCACAGTGGCATGTTTTTGAAACCACTATTTTACGGGAAATGGGCCACCATGTAAAATCCTATTTGATTGGATAGAAGTAAATGTAAGGCTAAACACGATTAGTCGGACTACAACTACTAATTTTGGTTGTTAGGGGAAACGTGAGAAGGGTAAAATTTTTTGAAAAGCTGTGTAAACATGGCCCGATTGGTTAGACCCGCCAATATAGTCAATTAGGAGCGTCAGTTCAGTGCCACATTTTAAAATAAACTTACTAAGAAACAGTGCGTTGAGATCCAGACCATATTTTTCTAAATAAAAGTCTGGGACAGAGGCAGATCGGAATTTGTGCCATTATTCATCGCCAGTCAACGTATTTGTGTATTATTTCCATGAATTGTGGTAAGCTTGACATATTTGATATCTTTTTAATGAAAATTGAATGTAAATTGATAATTTATGTCTGTATATGTGTGTGGTTCAGTAGCAAACATGAGGCAAGGCCTAGATAGTGCTCCAACCTGAACAGGACGTGTCGGAGAAAAGTAAAACTGCATGGAATTGCCAAACAGTACACTGACACCTATCTTATTGACTAGAAAGAACTAATGCTGGAATTGCAGAGGCGTAGTAACCATTAGGGAGGAGTATACTGGTGTAAATTGTTTCAGATGAAGCTAGCAGTTGGCCTACCGCTCTGAACTCAGTGTTTGTTATGTATTGTGTTCAGTGTGGAAATAGATTATAAATTAGATCTGAAGTAGGAGGTACAACCTTCTTGTTTCAGGGACTGTGGTCCTAAGTTATTGAAGCAGCACCTGGTCTGAGTTTTGCTGAATCCAGAGGCTGACAGCATACTCCTTGGTCCAGATAGCGACCAGTGAGGTGTCTCCAGAACACAGTGAAGCAATCGAGCAGAGGAGTCTTTTCCTGCCGCCATCACGAAAGATAAGCTTCTGTGGCCAGAGTAGCTCAACATTATGTGCCCCCCCCCCCCCCCCCCCAAAAAAAAATTGACAGTATATTTAACACACAGAGGGACAATAAACTGTTGCAAATGACAGGAACTGTGAACTTTTCCCAATACTATTTCCAAGATAATCAAACACTTGAAGTCATGATGACAAACAACAACCTAGCTTGAAAAACAAAACCAGTATTACCTCATATTACTACTTCACAACTTACACACATAGGATAAGAATAATAAAATATGTCAATACAAAGATTATATTTATAAACTGTGTACATACTACTTGTAATTACATTTGATTGTGATTCCTGGTTCACTGTGTAGTTGAATCAGGATATCCATTATTGAAAAGAATCATTACATATATATTTGAAACTTTACACTTGACTCATTTAAGATAGTCTTATAGAGTGTTATATGTGTGTGAGTGTCACAGTGTTGTAAAGTGTTGTGGAATAAATTAAATTGTTTATCTGTCTGTTGTTGTTGTGACTTACACTTCATCATTTTCATAACCCTAGACATTTAACGTAGTCATCACAATATTCCAGAATAATTCTGACTGAGGTATAAATGTGGTAGCAAGTAAGGTCATCTGTAATACACCACACTTATTAGATACAGATACCTTCACAGCTGATCTCAGTCAGTACACTAAGTCCCCTATAAATATTTATAACATCCCACTTTACCACATATATTGGGGTCTCGCTCCCGGGATATTGAACTTTCTCCTATTATATATATTGGGAATAATAAAAATTTAAAAGGTATCCTTGGGTGGAATTAAATAAGGTTGAGCTCTCAGTGCCTGTGGTTGTCCTTGGATAATTAATTACAGATTGTATTGTTTAGTTAGACATTATATAAATTTACCTGTTAGAAAATGGCGGACCTGGCCAAATTTCGATCTGCTGCTGTGCAGACTGCAAAAGAGTTAGGAATGGACGGGCAAGTTATGATTGCCTATGTCACTACTGAATGTGACAAATATATTGAACGTGAAGAAAGAAGATTAGAAAAAGAGGCTGAAAGAAATTAGAATCTGAAAGATTATATAGAGAGGCTGAGGCTAAGAGGCTGCAGATTGAGGCTGACAAAGAGGCTAAAGCATTGGAGGCAGATAAGGAGATTAAAAGGCTCCAGTATGAAGAGAAGAAGCTGGAGGCAGAAAGAGAAGACAAGAGATTAGCTGCAGAGAGGGAAGCAGAGGATAAGAGATTACAAAGGGAACATGAGTTACGACTAAGGGAGTTGGAATTTCAAGGCCATGCTCCTGACAATGGTGCCAGTCCCTTTGCCTCCGATGCTACTGCTAGTCAGGGAGCCTCAACCTCAGCTATGAATTTTCATTTAGATCATTTTGTTGAGAAAGACGATGATATTGAGAGCTATCTAAATAGATATGAACTATTAGCTACCACGTATGGGTTAGAGAGAGAAAGGTGGAGCTTAAAGTTATCTCAAGGGCTTCGTGGGGCAGCTTATGAAGTTTTTGCCAAAATGAGCAGAGGTGATCAAGAAAATTATGACATGCTAAAGCAGGCTCTTTTGTTAAGATATGAAAAGAACGCAGAATTTTATAGGAAAAAATTTAGGAATGCTAAACTACTGTCAGGTGAAACCTATCACCAGTTCTCTGCACGGTTAGAGACATACTTGGAGAAATGGACTTCTCTGGGGAAAACCCAAGATCTTAAGGAAATGGTCCTTATAGAACAATTAAGAGAGTCCATGGCTCCAGACCTGAGAAAGTTTCTCATGGAACAAGGTGCAGAGAGACTGGGTGAGCTACTAAATGTTGCAGAAAGGTATCAAGCAGCTCAGGCAGAGGTATCAGGTAATAAAAAGAAACAGGTAGATAATTTTAAGGCACCACAGAACTTTAATAAATTTGATCCTAGAGATCAAAACAAAGGTAAGCACCAGTTTGATAGGCCACGGTATGACAATAAAAATAAAACCCCACAATTCGATGAAAGGAAATATGATGAAAGAAAATCTTTCAACCAAGGAAGGAGGTGGTGTAAAAATTGTAAGATGAACAATCATGACACTGACCATTGTAGAAGGAACCCTATAGTTATGGCCACCCTTCAGGTCAGGTCGACCTCAAGAAAGGAGGAGGATATTCTGATAGATACCACTCCAGATGAGATGAGGAAGGCACAGGCTGGGGATAAGACCCTCAAGCCTTGTTTCAGGAAATTGTCAACTTGTCATACAACTCCAGGCAAGGGAGATTTTTACATGAAAAACAAGTTGATTTACAGGAAGGCCGGAACTAGATCCAATGGTCACGGACAGTTGGTTCTTCCTAAAAGATATAGGGCAGAATTAATAAGGAGCCTACATGTGAAAAAAGATGGGGACCATGAGAAAATTGGTACCATCATCCAAAAGGTGGCTCACAATTATTATTGGCCCAAGGCAAGGTGGGACATTGAGAATTTTGTAGAAAGGTGTAGCATAGCACATGAGGGAACACCCACAAGTGGGAACATTGATCAGGACCTGGACACGCCACGGGGCAAACTTAGGCCTGACAATATAAGGAAAAAAAATTTGATAAAGTGGACCAAATGGAATGGGAAGCCCCTTTTCACGGACAAGCTTCAATTAACTGTTTTACAATGGCCACTATGCAGAGAGTGCAAAAAGATGTCTTACCCCAGGATAAGCCGAAAATCCCTCAATCGGACTTAAACAACTGGAGGAAGAGGATGTAGAGAGGAAATCTCTCATCAAGAATTCTAAGTGGGGAGAAAGCCCCAAGAAAAGAATTGGTAGCGGTCGTTTTGTGCATGATAATTCTGGGAAGAAAAATCATCACTATAGCGCTTCGAGTGGAAGAGACCATACCGGTGCATGGACAAATAGGTCCACAAAATTAAAGGTCCATATGTAACGCTGTTAAGAACGTGGACTGATGAAAAGGCAGAGGAAAATATTACATCCTCATACCAATATGTGAATGAGCTGACCACTCGTTTAAAAAACTGGCTGGAAACTTGCCAATGAAAATTTGAAACAAGCCAGGAAGAAACATGCTGCCTATTTTAACAGGAAAGCTAAAGACAGAGATTTGGCTGTGGGAGAGAAGGTACTGCTTCTTCTACCCGGTAGTCAGAATAAGTTACAAATTGGATGGCAAGGTCCATATACAGTTCTAGAGAAGGTGTCTAGAACCAATTATAAGATAGATAAGAAGGGGAAAGAAAAAATCTATCATGTGAATCTCCTGAAGAAATATTTGGAAAGAGAAAATCAGGAAGAGACACACTTGTTGACCTTGTCCATTGCAATGGAGATGAAAAAGGAACCACTTTCATCATTTGAATATCCATTACATCCCTGTGAGACAGCGGCACAGGTGAAAATCAGTACACATTTAACGAAAAATCAGAAAGAGAGAGTGCAACAGGTTCTAGATAATCATACAGAGGTGTTAACAGACCGACCGGGGCATACAAACTTATTGGAATATGATATGAAACTGATAGACCCCACACCTGTCTGTATGAAACCCTATTCGATTCCTTTTGCTAAGGAGAAAGCTTTGAAGGAAGAGATAGACTATTTGTTGAAGGAAGGAATTATTTCACACAGTGAATCTTCGTATAGTTCCAGTGTGGTGCTCTTAAGGAAACCCTCTGGAGAACATAGACTCTGTATAGATTACAGGAGACTGAATGCTATCACAGAAGGACAGGTGGATCCACTGCCGGATACAAATCAGTTGTTTGCCAGGCTAAATAAAGCTAAATATTTCTCAAAAGTGGATCTGAGTAAAGGATACTATCAGATTCCAGTAAAGCCTGAGGTTAGACCATACCTAGCTTTTAGTACCTCAGAGGAACACATTGACTCTCTGAATATGCTGTTTAATCGACTTAGAGAAGCGAATTTAACAGCCCGACCAACCAAATGTTGCGTTGGATGTAAAGAATTAGAATTCTTGGGACACACAGTCCATCAGGGAAACATGACCCCTGACCCCAAGAATTTAGAGAAACTAAAGAAAGCCCCGAGACCACAAACCAAGAAAGACGTGAGATCCTTTGTCTCATTATGTGGTTTCTACCAAAAGTATATCAAAAACTTTAATTCCATATGTGCACCTTTACTGATTTGACACGTAAAGGAAATCCAGATTGAATTACATGGACACCACAATGTGAATTGGCTTACCAGGAATTGAAGGAAAAGCTCACAAGCAAACCTATTTTGAAATTACCTGACTTAAGTCAAGAATTCATTGTAAGAACGGATGCCAGTAATATCAGGCTAGGTGCGACACTGCTACAGACATCAGATGCATTGGATGGGGAATTAAGCCCAGTGGCATATGCTAGCCGAAAGTTGAATAAAGCTGAAACCAACTACTCAACTAGCGAAAAAGAATGTCTTGCAGTAATATGGGCGATAAAGAAATTCAATATTTATCTGTATGGGAAGGCATTTAAGTTGCAGACGGATCACAAACCCTTGTCGTTTCTAGCGCAGGCTAGGCATGAAAATTCTAGGTTACTCAGATGGTCATTACTGATGCAGCCATTTGAGTTTAGCATAGAGTATATATCTGGTAAGACAAATCTGGGAGCGGATTTTTTAAGCCGCCATCCGTGTGATGAGAATCACCGTAAGCCCCAGAAATAATAATAAATTTCTCTATGTGTATATAGAATTATAGACTGACATATAACGTCTGTTTTAAGAGGGGACAATTTGTCGTGAAACATTCTAAATCCACATATATAAATTAAAAGGTAAATGTAAAGCTTAACACACAAATTCAATAAAAGGAAAGAGAAATGGTAAAAGGACAGTGCTGTCACAATGGCGTACAAAAATCCCCTTGTTTTCTACTTCGTCTGCAAATTGTAACGTTTCACGTTGATAGTAAAGCCTACTGCATCACTACACGCTTTCTACAATAAAACGTGTACTGTATTTCTAAGAAAACCTTGAGCTAGGCACACTGCGTAATGACCTAAATTAATACTTCCATTAATTTCATTTTATACACTACGTTAACATAAACGGAAGGACAGATGGAATTAGGATAGAGAGAGTGAGGGCTGAAAGCAGGAACGCATGCAACACTAACACGCGTCTCGCGATATATAATTAATGCCACCCCAAGCGTAAGGCCAGAAGCACTAACTTTTTTCAAATAGACAGTGATAAAAAACACTACAACTACGAGAGTTAGGTTTAAAAACCTGTAAAATTCTTATTGGGAAACATGACATTCTACTGTTTTATGTCTGAAATCCTAACATTAGTATAACAGAACAGTCGAAAAGGCAGGACAGGTGGCGGTTCTAAATCGATAAAAAAAAAAAATACACGACTACCCTAGAAGAAAATGCATATTTTGAACGCAGCCCCTTAGCCCCATTAAATTTATATATTTGGGTTTCTTAGGACTTGCTGACAAAGAATATGTTAAGTGTTACGCAAATAGTCTAGGAATTAACAAATTATAGCCAAAAGAAAATAGTGAGGGTGTCAGACAACACCAAATAATAATCGCACAGTGGCATGTTTTGAGACCACTATTTTACGGGAAATGGGCCACCATGTAAAATCCTATTTGATTGGATAGAAGTAAATGTAAGGCTAAACACGATTAGTCGGACTACAACTACTAATTTTGGTTGTTAGGGGAAACGTGAGAAGGGTAAAATTTTTTGAAAAGCTGTGTAAACATGGCCCGATTGGTTAGACCCGCCAATATAGTCAATTAGGAGCGTCAGTTCAGTGCCACATTTTAAAATAAACTTACTAAGAAACAGTGCGTTGAGATCCAGACCATATTTTTCTAAATAAAAGTCTGGGACAGAGGCAGATCGGAATTTGTGCCATTATTCATCGCCAGTCAACGTATTTGTGTATTATTTCCATGAATTGTGGTAAGCTTGACATATTTGATATCTTTTTAATGAAAATTGAATGTAAATTGATAATTTATGTCTGTATATGTGTGTGGTTCAGTAGCAAACATGAGGCAAGGCCTAGATAGTGCTCCAACCTGAACAGGACGTGTCGGAGAAAAGTAAAACTGCATGGAATTGCCAAACAGTACACTGACACCTATCTTATTGACTAGAAAGAACTAATGCTGGAATTGCAGAGGCGTAGTAACCATTAGGGAGGAGTATACTGGTGTAAATTGTTTCAGATGAAGCTAGCAGTTGGCCTACCGCTCTGAACTCAGTGTTTGTTATGTATTGTGTTCAGTGTGGAAATAGATTATAAATTAGATCTGAAGTAGGAGGTACAACCTTCTTGTTTCAGGGACTGTGGTCCTAAGTTATTGAAGCAGCACCTGGTCTGAGTTTTGCTGAATCCAGAGGCTGACAGCATACTCCTTGGTCCAGATAACGACCAGTGAGGTGTCTTCAGAACACAGTGAAGCAATCGAGCAGAGGAGTCTTTTCCTGCCGCCATCACGAAAGATAAGCTTCTGTGGCCAGAGTAGCTCAACATTATGTGCCCCCCCCCCCCTCAAAAATTGACAGTATATTTAACACAGAGGGACAATAAACTGTTGCAAATGACAGGAACTGTGAACTTTTCCCAATACTATTTCCAAGATAATCAAACACTTGAAGTCAACAACCTAGCTTGAAAAACAAAACCAGTATTACCTCATATTACTACTTCACAACTTACACACATAGGATAAGAATAATAAAATATGTCAATACAAAGATTATATTTATAAACTGTGTACATACTACTTGTAATTACATTTGATTGTGATTCCTGGTTCACTGTGTAGTTGAATCAGGATATCCATTATTGAAAAGAATCATTACATATATATTTGAAACTTTACACTTGACTCATTTAAGATAGTCTTATAGAGTGTTATATGTGTGTGAGTGTCACAGTGTTGTAAAGTGTTGTGGAATAAATTAAATTGTTTATCTGTCTGTTGTTGTTGTGACTTACACTTCATCATTTTCATAACCCTAGACATTTAACGTAGTCATCACAATATTCCAGAATAATTCTGACTGAGGTATAAATGTGGTAGCAAGTAAGGTCATCTGTAATACACCACACTTATTAGATACAGATACCTTCACAGCTGATCTCAGTCAGTACACTAAGTCCCCTATAAATATTTATAACATCCCACTTTACCACAATTCCACCAGATATTTCATAAAAGGCAACTAAATGAGGCTGCACATGGAATTATCAACCTCATCATGCAAAAAAAAAAAAACTGCGACAGAAACCACCACCGCGAGAGCATATGGAGTACTGTGACACATGCATTCTGCAAGGCAGCCAATGGCAGTGGTGACCCCATGTTCTTTATGTAGTAAAATGGGACATACAACAATCTACCTTTCAGTTTATTCAATTCATTTATGCCAGGAAAGGCAATAACTATGATTATACATGACAGACTGAATGCAGAAAGTGAGGGAAGGAGGAACAGATAGTCTTTGACGCAACATGTCATGTACTGACCAGACAGCTACACACTGCAAATTATTGTAGAATAAAATACAGATTTGATCCTGCAAATGATGGTCTAGTTGCACCTGACAAAACATCCCTACAGAATATGAACTCATATCTTTGCAGAACCATGAAGATGCAGACACAGATAAATTCAGAATACAAAAAGCAAGAGAAGCTTCATCACACTGGGAAATTATATGGAACAAAGAGAAAAAGCACTGAAAGAAATACAAATTTTCAAATCATATCTCAATTCAGTTCATTTATATGGCTATTAAAACAATAGGGGCAACAAAAGCAATAAGTAGATTTGAAAATGGATATTTTCTAAGAACAAATGGACTAAGATGGTATGATAGAACCACTAATGTGGAGCTAAGAGATGTATTCATGCACTAGACCATAAAATACAGGTTCATAACCGTTTATCCGAAATTCCATTATTAGAAAAACTCTGAAAATCAAAAGATTTGTTGTGGGAAAAAAAAGTTCTTTTTTTGCACATCACTAGGCAAACACTTGTAGAGCAAGTGGTCAAGAAGACATACTAAAGATAGATAAAACATGCAACACAAAGGTCTGTTGAATCACAGTCAGCCTTTGTTCGGGAGCTCCTATGGTAGAAGAAACAGATGAAGACCTTGAAACCAACTGCAGACTGAAATATATTTTTTTTAAACAGAATGTTTTAGCTTCATTACAGCAATGAACATGAAAAGAAATCGAGTTGAATGTCCAACATTAAAGACTTGGAGAGTGCAACTGAAGAACTATGCACAACAAGGAGCTCTGGGGCACACATCTCGACACACTGGACCTTCCAGCTTAGAACAATGGAAAACTTTTCTATGAAAGAATACAATTTTCAAGATTGATACTACTGTGAATGCCAAGGGGAAATAACAAAACTGATTGCTAATTGCAAAATCAAAATAATGAGACGTTTAAAACTTGTAAAAGTTACAAACCTGAAAGTTATGATGTTAAATCTATCATCAGGTTGGAGGTCATCAAGGATAACCAACATGGCATTTTTCAGTTGCTTTATACTCCGACCATACATAGATCCTGATACATCCAAAACGAAGATAATGTCTTTTGGCATGGGAGATAAGTCAGGAGCAAAGAAATGTACAAAGTATCCATCAACTACCTAGGGAGGATGTCAATTTACACACAATATGTGAAGCTCAATGCACAATGCTATACCACAAATGTTTTAAAATTCATAAAGGATGTTAAACTTTTTAACCTATGTCAGTATCTACTTACCTACCTACTAAGTCGTTCCTCTTCTATCCTGGAGTGTAGAGGTTTACCAAAGAGAGCGTCATACTATCCTATCAGCTATCTTCTTCCTGGCCTGGTTCCAATCTAGTCCTCGGGCCTTCAGAGATTGTCTAATGTTGTCCTCCCAGCAAACTCTGGGTCGTCCTGGAGGTCTGGATCCCTGGCTCTTGGTTTCCTATATTTGTCATGGTAGCCCATCTTCTCCCATTCTTCAAACATAGCCAAACCATCGTAATTTGGACTGTTCCACTTGGGTCTGCAGGGGTCAGGTTTTGAGGCCATATCGTATTGTCTGGTTGCAGACCATGTTACTTCAACCACTTTCTTCAAATACCTTATTTCTGAGGTTTGGAGCTGGCTTTTGTGGGTTGCAGTCATTTTCCATGACTCGAATCCATAAGTCAAGACTGGAACATAGGTGGAGCTGTAGGCAGCCATCTTCATCTTCTTGCCAATTTCTCTTTCACTGAGGAATCCTCAATTTATCGAGCCAAGTCTCCCAGCTGCTGCTCTTTGGATAGCCAACTCTTCTTTGGTGCCTCCTTTCCAGCCTATAACAGCTCCAAGGTATTTAAAGTGGTTAACCTGTTCCAGGGCATGTTCTTCCAGCATAATCTGATGTGTCAGCATCTACAACTAACAAATTTAAAAAGTCATCACATGGTATATGTACTCTTATTACTGTATGGCACTGAAACATGGACAATAAAAAAGCAGTTAGAAGAAGGGATTGAGAACATCGAAATGTAGATATATAGAAGAATGGGATGCCACGCAGGGAAAGAAGAGAAAACAAATAAATAAATCATAGAAAAGCTGGAAATGAAAAGAGAATTGATGAATAAACATGAGGCAAATAAAATATTCTGAGCATGTAAGGGAGGCATAACACCACAATGAAAACCATAACATATGGCAAATGAACAAGCAGAAAACAAAGCTACAAATGAAAAGATAAATCAAGCGATGTACAGGAAAGAGTCTATAAGAGGATATTATCAAGATAATAGACAAATGATGATGGAGATCCATTGAAGCTGACATTTAATTGTGGAGATGACAGCGGATGAAGATATGTATCTACAGAGGGGCACCAAATTCGAGGTTGATCCAACAGACATGAAGACAGAAACACCATTCCACTTTACAAGAAAGGGAGATAGAAAAGCCCAGGAATAAGTTGGCCTCTGCTTTATGTACATGATAACACAATGATGGCTGATGATGATAAATGTTTTCACATTTTTATTTTTAGGTAAAACCAAGTGAACGCACCTGTCAAGTTGGAAAATAAGAATCAATAATATGGTAATACGAGGGAAGGTCAAAAAGTAATGCCTCCTATTTTTTATGTATGTAAATACTGCATCGGTGTGCAATTTGTCAATTTAGCAGGATTCCTCAAACACTCTTCTGCACTGTATAGCATTACCAACCTGTTTCAGTAACAGGTGGCACAAATGTAACAGTTTAAAAATGGCTGCCAAAGAAGTTCGGTTAAAACAACGTTACGTCATAGAATTCCTCAATGCTGAAGGCGAGACCCCAATTCGCATCCACGAACATTTGAAGAATGTTTATGGAGATTCAACAGTGGATGTTAGCACTGTCCGACATTGGGTACATCGTTGTGACGAAGCTGAAGTAGGTCAATCCTCAATGGCTGACGCAAAGCGGACTGGCCGTCTGTCTACCGCAGTGACTCCACACAACATTCATCGAGTTGATGGCATCATTCGTGGTGACCGTCGGGTAACACTGGATGAACTTTCTTCCATGTTGTCCATTAGTAAAGGCAGTGTCCAGAACATCATTAAAGACCTGGGTTATTCAAAAGTTTGTGCACGGTGGGTACCCAGAATGTTGACAGACAGACATAAAGAAACAAGGAAAACCATAGCCATCAACCTCCTGCACTGTTACGAAACTGAAGGAGAAGAATTTTTATCGAATACTGTGACAGGTGATGAGACTTGGGTTCATTTTTTTTTAACCAGAATCCAAGAGGCAGTTAATGGAATGGCATCACACAACATCGCCGACAAGAAAGAGGTTCAAAAGTTCACCATCTGTAGGGAAAGTTATGGCCTCCGTGTTTTGGGATGAGAAGGGTGTGATTCTTCTCAACTTCTTGGAACAGGGAAACACGGTGAATGCAGACCATTACATTGAAACTTTGAAGAAGCTTAGAGGTCGTCTTCAGCGACTTTACCCATTAAAAGATCAGAGAACTGCACTACTGTTGCACGATAATGCCACGCCACACACCGCTAAACGCACCATTGATGCGATTGCAGAATTTGGCTGGACATTATTACCACATCCCCCTTACAGTCCCTATCTTGCACCTTCTGACTTCCATCTATTTGGACCACTGAAAGAAGATCTTCGCGGACATCACTTTGAGGACACCGAGACCCTTAAACGCGCCGTACGCCAGTGGTTTAGGAAAAAGGACACACATTTTTACCGTGCTGGCATACATGCCCTTGTGAGAAGATGGACAAAAACTGTAACAAATAACGGAGACTACATTGAGAAATAAAGTTCAGACTTGGGGCTACATTTCAATGTGAGTTTTATCTGTTTTCTTGCCTATTGAATGAAATTAAAAATTAGGAGGCATTACTTTTTGACCGTCCCTCGTATGTAGCTTGACAGTCTTTCCCCCCCTACCCCCCCATGTAGTTCCTGAGGGTCTCTTAAAAACTCAAACACCCCCCCCCCCCCCCCAAAAAAAAAGAACTACTGATATCATAGGCATTTTGTACACACACACACACAAAACACACATGTAGACAGACACCACACACACACACAAAACACTCATGTAGACAGAAACCACACACAAAACACTCATGTAGACAGACACCCACACACACAAAACACTCATGTAGACAGACACCACACACACAAAACACTCATGTAGACAGACACAACACACACATGCACAAGATACTTATGTAGGCAGACACCATACACACACAAAACACTCAAGTAGACAGACACCACAGACACACAAGATACTTATGTAGACAGACACCACACATACAAAACACTCATGCAGACAGACACCGCACATACAAAACACTCATGTAGATAGACACCACACACACACAAAACACTCATGTAGACTGACACCACACGCATACACAAAACACCCATGTAGACAGACACCACACACACAAAACACTCATGTAGACAGACACCACACACACACAAAACACTCATGTAGACAGACACCACACACAAAACACTCATGTAGACAGACACCACACACACAAGATACTTATGTAGACAGACACCACATACACATAAAACTCATGTAGACAGACAGCACACACACAAACCACTCATGTAGACAGACACAACACACACACACAAGATACTTACATAGGCAGACACCATACACACACAAAACACTGATGTAGACAGACACCACACACACAATACACTCATGCAGGCAGACACCACACACAAAACACTCATGTAGACAGACACCACACATACAAAATACTCATGTAGACAGACACCACACACAGAAAACACTCATGTAGACAGACACCACGCACACAAAATACTTATGTAGACAGACACCACACACACATAAAACACTCATGTAGACAGACATAACACACAAACACAAGATACTTATGTAGACAGACAGCACACACACACACATAAAACCCATGTAGACAGACACCACACACACACACATCACACTCATGTAGACAGACACCATACACACACCAAAACAAAACAAAAGTAAACAACACCACACACAAAATAAACTTAACCCACACAGACACCACACACAAATACAAACACTCATGTAGACAGACACCAAACAAACAGAACACTAAATGTAACAACACCAACACACAAAAAAAACCACAAAAACATGTAGAAAATATACCACACAACAAAAAATACTCCCAAAAGGCCAAACAACACACACACACACACACAATAAACTCAAAACAGGCAACAACCAAACACAAAAAAACAAAAAAAATGTAGACAGACAGACACCACACACACACAAAATGCTCATGTGGACAGACACCACACACAAAGAAAACACTCATGTAGACAGACACCACACACAACACTCATGTAAACAGACACTACACACACACACAAGATACTTATGTGGACAGACACCACACACACACAAAACACTCATGCAGGCAGACTGACAGATACACTATGAACATGTGACATGTTTTTAATTATACAAATTACCATGACATCTCCCTTTAAGCTGTGATCAACATCATACTTAACAACAAAGCGAGCTGATATTCCAGATGGATCCTGATCAGCCACAGAGGGCCTGTATGTGACGTATGCAGTCTGTAAGCTGGGTCTGCCAACAGTGGTCAGCTTGTTTTCAGCTGAAGACAAATAAATGGAGTTTATTCATTAGGCAAAATCAAGTGCCAGAAATATCAGCACTTGTAGTAATGTAGCGTGAGGTTTTTATTGGCTCTAAGATCAGTATAGTACTGACAAATACAGAAATAGAAGTTCTGCAGGAAAATGGTGAAGTCCCAGTGTATGAGAGAACTACTGGTATCACAAATTAGTTATGGCTGTGAATGATCTGATCTCGAAAAAATTAGTAGAGTGGAGACAGTCATAAATTGCCACCCCGCGGTGTAACTAACTGTTATTAAAACAAGGAAACAGATTTCACTTAACAATTATAAAAAATTGACAAGTCGTTCAAATACAATTTCCTTATTTATTAAGTATATACACTATCTACTCTTGTGCTGAAAAGTGGATGGTGAAAAATGGAATGCAATGGATTTGTAAGTTTACAAATGATTTACATATATTTATATTTATATATATATTTATATATATTTCAACGTCTTTCAAATTATAGGAAAAAAATTATATCAGCTGTGTTGTTAATCAATTATAGAAACTTTATCAGCTAAGCTGTTAATCTTGTCTCTCACTACGCTAAATCACTTTTTCTTCATTGACAGTTAATTTCTCACAATTGCCGATGGAAATGGTACTAATGTGTACTCATCTCTTAGAACAGTTCTGTCCTTCCTAATTTGTTGCACACAACACCCGCTGATGATCGTTCCTTTAGCCCACCCAAGACTAAGGGGGACTATGGATGCAGCTCCGCTACAACCATTGTGCTCCTGCGAAGTTCCAGGCAGCTGGATTGACTCGACATCTGACCTCAGGTTGGATGACAAATAAACCTGTAACAAGGAAAAATAAGGGCTAATTTCTGTCCTCAAGCCCACCTATTTCTAGTGTGGGTGAAATGAGCGTGTCTCAGGTGTCTGCATGTAGGATGAATGACAACATGGCTCAGTATGATTTAGCAATAGCGAGACAAGACAGGTGTCTACTTGCAAAACATTCTTTCTGATAAATTAATACCTAAATACATCCAATAATATAAATTCAATACATGAATACATTCAATAATTTGTACACCTAGGTGTGATACAACCGTTTCCTTACCCCTATAATATACCAGGCCATCTCTGACAAGTGCTATACTGGCTGGTAAAATATATCCTAACAATATTGTTGTGTTCTGATACATTCATAGTTGTTACCAACAGATTACTGGTGACAGTGTATATGTTTATTGTAATATTTATTTGTCTTAGGAAAAATATTTATTTTGTGTATCGAAATATTTTCCTGGTCAAAGCGATATCACCCATGTTGAATTTATACTTTTATTATATGGGTTATCTTTCCTAAATATCGAACTCAGCGTAAGAATCTAGGTTTACAGCGATCTATTCTTTGTTTGGTTAGAAATAGATTGTTCTTGCTTCAGAACATCTATGGCCCGAATCTATGTGTATTTCTTGTCTATGTAGGACGAGTCTGTCTTATATCTTAATATCTTTGTATGTCTAAGTCGAACTATATCTTCGGTGTCGAACTCGGGGTTAAAGGTTGTTCGGCGGATGTGTCGCTAAGTCGAGGTGAGAAGGTTCCGCCCTGATGGATGCTGAGTTGTTGTAGCGGCCTGTCGCCGAAAAGTGATCTCTATATTAGTGGGGAAAGAGGTAGTCTCTTTAGACATATCATGTATTATTCACCCCAGTGTTTATTCTTACTGCCAAGGAATGGCAGAATCATATTCTAGTGTATTTCTGATACCAAGGTAAAGACGCATTTCTTATGAACTTTTCCTGAGGCATTGTATTCGATGGGCAGTCGTACGGTTGTACGTTTAGATGAATATTAACCAGATGAAGATGACCTTCATATCTAGCAGCACCATATTATGTGATGAAGTCAATAGTATCAATGGTAGAATCTACAAAGCAATGAGGACATTTAATGAATGATCAGCTTTGATTACGCTTCATAGTTTGTATCCTGGGTGAGCGACAACTCACTGGGAGGAGAAGCCATTTTGAATCCTATATTTTTCAACCATCGAGGAGAGAACAGGGATGCCCCTTACTATCACCTGATGAGTCCAGAGATCACTGCTACAGAAGAGAACCCACTACTAGTGGTTCAATATTGTTATCAAAAAAATATGTGCTGAACTTTACTGAAAGGAATCTTCGCTAGACGAGGTTAGGTCTAGGGACCATCTTGAACCTTGTTTATGAACTGACGTGCTCTGTCAGTAAAGTCAGACGATATATATTGGAATTACTGAGTGCTTGTCTACTGACATTCCATGGTACTGTTATGCAACATGAATGCCCATGTGATAGTGTATTTCATTGATCAACATTATTATGATTTATGCCAACCTGTCTGCTGTCACTGTACCCGTGCTGTCAAGTGTGATCGTTCCAATTAAACTGTATGAAACGTACACAGTAGTTGGCGTAAATGACTTCCAGCCATAAGTGAGTGAGATTGGTCTATTTGTCAACTCTAACGAACGTTTGCCATCATTCGCATGTACTGTATCCTCACTCCATGTCTACACACCACTGCGTAGGTCGAGTTGACCTTTTATTTGTCTTCATTTCGACAACACCCATCAACACCCTCCAAACACGATTGCAAACAACCAAGCAACAATAGTAAAACAAAAACTAAAGTTATATTAATTATATACAGACGTAGGCTATTTTCTGTTTCAGAATGGAGTTATATGAGACAAGGACTGTTTGGTTATATTTCAGGTTGGAGTTATATGAGACAATAGATTGGAATTATATGAGTCCTAACAAGGACTGTTTTGGTTATATTTCAGGTTGGAGTTATATGAGACAACAGATTGGAGTTATATGAGTCCTAACAAGGACTGTTTTGGTTATATTTCAGGTTGGAGTTATATGAGTCCTAACAAGGACTGTTTTGGTTATATTTCAGGTTGGTTTTCGTCTTCATCAATCATATCAGGAAATACAATCATTATACCTAATTCCCAAAGATACAATCAGTATACCTGATACATTCATAGTGAAACAAAATATATTAAATATATACAGGTGTAGGTAGTATAAATGACACACAACAAATACAAACATTATATATCTGCTGTAGGCCTATTCTCCTACAAGTTTATAGTAAGTATACCTACCCTCTAAGATTAATACAAGCCAGATTTGGACTAGACTTTAGTGAAGCAAGAGTTCCCGGTCACGCAGGTAAGCAATAAATCAATCTTGACAGCTTTCTCCTCCCCAGTATGTCGGTCTAGCTGGCTTCGTGTTTGTGTGTGTTTATTTTAATAAAATGCACCCATTTATATAGGTAGACGCAGGGAATCTGCCAGTGCGTAAGGAACTCTTTTGATTGGTTCTCGACGGTTTGGTACATTCCGTGATCGAGTACCGAAAAACAGGGTTTATGCCTAATTTATTCTGTCTGCCGCCATCTTGGGGGAACAAGATGGCGTATACTTCGTGTAATTTAATCTGTCCTGTCCCAGAGTCTGTTGAACGTTGATTGGCTGGGCATATTTGTATCTCGACATAGTGTATTAACAAAGAAGTGGGTTTACACACACGTTTTACGACAAGAAACAACAAGCAGTCTGTGTACACGAGTAATTTTTTTTTTAATTTGCAGGAGTAAAAGAAAAACGAAAAAATTAGCACTATGTTTAACGGTTGGCCATGCTGTTTACCAAAATAGACTCTCTTACCTTCAGTTGTGTTAGTAATGAGTGATTCAGTCTGCAGAGTTGCAGTTTCAACAAACTTGAGTGTTTTGTTCTCCTGATAAGACAGATTTAAAACAAGAGAAATAAATAAAAACTGAATACAATTTAAAGGATATATCATGATGAACTATGTAATCTGAGATAAGCTGACAACAAAAATAACAAGATACCTAATCTAACTATTTAAAAGCTTCCTCCTTCACGTATGAATTTTATTTAACCTGTCCTATTAGTGGAGAAACCATTTTTGAAGAGGATCAATGAACCAGGGGTACTTTTCAAGGAGTCAGTGTGCCATTCAAAAGGTTGAGAAACATTCTGCTAGGAGCTCTATTCACTAATGATTGTCTTTGTAGAAATCACGTACCACGTAAAGTGAATGACACAGATGTTCATTTCAAAATATTTACCATCACTTTTTTTGTTAAAGAAGCATGCATAGCTGTATGCAAGGGAATCTGCTTAAACTATAAAGTGGTTAGTTTTACATACAAGATAATTATAGGTTACAAGAAAAACCAACTGCTATGCTGGCTGTCTCAAAACCTCTCTCCCCAATAACCAAGTTCTAAGAAAAAAATAGTAGGCTACTATTTTTTTGTGTTTTTTTTTTTGGGGGGGGGGGGGGGGGGGTGTTGTTGTTGTTGTTAATTCACTTCTCCACCTTTGCCATTTTCAGCTGTTTTATCCTGAGCAAGGTCTACTGCCTGTAACATTGGTATTTTTTTATTTTTGTGGTTCATTTAACTATGGCGTACATACTATGGCTATCAAAAATTCAATAACAAAAAGTCTGACCATCTCAGATTCACATACAGCAGAATATAAGATCTTGACGGTGTCAGAAATATATTATGACTTTAAAACTGTTTTGGAAATAGTTAAACCGGTTGGGTGCATTTTATATAAGGGATGTGTTCCTAAACAGGTGAGTGCTTGTGTGGAATATAAGGACTGAAGTGGTGTGTCAGGATTGCCAGTGTGAAGCTGGTGACAGGGGCCGATGGGTGCTGGTAGAGCAGAAGGTGAGAGGAGTCTGCGGTGATGAATAGGACACATACTGATGAAACCTGGTGATAGCATTACCAGGCAGTGCATGTTCTGGAATCCCCAGGGTAAGAGAGGTAGTGGGAGACCTAAAAAAACATGGAGAAAAGAAATGGAGACAGAAATGAAAGGAACAAGGATGGCACGGAAAGACCTTGGACTGGTGGCATGAGATAGGAGGACTTGGCATGTGTTTGCTGAAGGTCTATGATCCCTGGGGAGCTGAAAAGTAATGATCATAATGTGTTTCCTGAAGATCTTGTATAATTCTAGACTAGTTCTCTCATAGGAATAAATGTCAAGTAGAGGATGTATTCTAGGAGCATGTAAATTTGGAACCACTGTAGCATATTATTGCTTTTAGACATGACAGTTTTATTCACTGACATCTTCGTTATTTACTGTATTATTACATTTATTATTCATGTTTGTATCCTTTTATCTGAAATTATAAAGGACAGTCTTGCATTGGAAACCTGATTTTTTTTCAGCTTTCTCATGTCGGCCAAATAGTGTTAGAAAAGTAGCCTAAATCCCCCCAAAATAGCCAAAGTTGCTCAAATACATTCAGAAATAGGCCAAAGTTACCCAAATACATTCAGAAAAAGGCCAAAGTTGCCCAAAATAGTCAGAAATCGCCTCAGTTTTGAATAAAAAGTAGCCCAAAGAAACTTGATGTTTAGAATATTTCATTTTCAGGTATTAGGATATAAGGATATTAACTTGTATCATCATCATAATAATAGTCTGATGACATGGAAGGAATAGGAGATACAACAGGTGCAAATTAGGGCACACTATCTCCCCGCCTAATGTTGAAGACTGGCC
The DNA here is from genome assembly GCA_024509875.1 of Oreohelix idahoensis. Taxonomy (NCBI): domain Eukaryota; kingdom Metazoa; phylum Mollusca; class Gastropoda; order Stylommatophora; family Oreohelicidae; genus Oreohelix; species Oreohelix idahoensis. The sequence goes on along the minus strand of JAMPIV010009430.1, from coordinate 74,959 downwards.
AGATTCCATTAAAATTGTTTGCTGATAAAAGAATCCACTGAGGTAAACTAAAATAGGTGATGCATCGTTCCTCCCCCCAATTGCATCTTCTAAGCCTTGCTAGTCTCACGCAATTTTTCAGTCATATTTTTTTCCTTTTGATCCGCCGTTCTCATCCCGTTCAAATGGTAACCGTTTCAGCAATTTAATTTCCATGGCGGGTGATGCACACAAGCTACCAATTTGGAAACAACAGTGCTTCCCTGAAATGATAGAAAATGTTCCTGGTATTGAGAGAAAGAACAGTCAAACTGAAACAGAAAGGAGAGTCCTAACCACAAAATATATAGAGAAACATTACCCTTAAGAAAGAATCCAATTTGGTTTGTATGTTTTTCTTCGTTCTTTTTCTGTCAGGATTTCTTAGTTCACGGGCATATATTCCATCATATGCTACACCACCAAGGAACATGTTATGAGAAGGAGGAGGACAGACTACATGGTGATAGCAGGAAAGACTGGAGGAAAAAAGAGACAAAGGAAGACAAACAGAAAAGATATGGGAAGGTTTGATAGCTAGGCAGGGAAAGTAGTCAATAACAGAACTGACAAACAGTAAGCAGAACAGGATCCCATGTTGTTATATGTTGTGCGACAAGATATTTAGGGTCCCGCAACTCAAGGAGTGTCATTAGTGGTGTATAAAGTGCGCCATGCGCTCGGTGATGTAAGTATATTTTTCACTTCAATTTTCTGTTTTTAAATTAAATTTGAGACCGCAACAGGCCACTAAGAGCCTAATACATGTCTACGTACCAAAGAAAAACAAAGCAGTACTCCTACTATCAACAATGCATGATACTGGAACAATCGAAGAAGAAACAGGAAAACCAAATATTGTGTTGGACTATAACGCGACAAAAGGAGGAGTTGACACAGTCGATCAAATGTGTGGTTCGTATTCTGTAGCACGCATTACAAGGAGATGGCCACAAGCAATATTCTTTGCACAAATGGACATAGGGGGCATCAATGCTCAAATAATATATACTGCGAATGAAACTAACACAAAATAAGAATTTTCCTAAAAAATTTGTCATTTGCTCTAATGAAGCTTCATCTAATAGAAAGAGCCAGAATTCCTACTCTACCTGCTGATATTGCAACTTGTCTTCAGAAGTACAGGCCTAAGGAACCACAACATCAAGAAGTTGAAGAGCCCGCTATGAAAAAGCGTGGTCGATGTGTGACCTGCGGTCGAGCAAAGAATGTGAACACTACAATAAAGTGCGACTCATGTCATTGTTTTGTGTGCAAGAGACACGTGAAAATCAGTTACACATGTGAGAAGTGTCAAATTGCAGTAACGGATGTTCAGGATAACTAAAGTGATTAGTTCATGATTTATCTATCCGCTTACTCAAGTGTCTCAGGGTCAGAGGCTATCTAGTATGTTCCTCAAATAAATCGGCACTTCCATTATGAGTGACGAAAATTATAAATGATCGTCTATTTCTTTCACTGACAGAGTAAGAGATTAGATAAAGTAGAGTTCTAATATTACAGTATATTTTATTAATGTAATGCATGGTGATAAGGTTTATGACATTAAAAATATTAGTAGTTCATTTTACTCTATTAACACATTAACTACCGCAAGCCGCTGTTAGCGGCTCACAAAGTAATCACATTTGGACCGCAAGCCGCCCAGAGCGCCAATCTAATTTTAGTAATAAAACGAATGAAAAATGTACTGAAACACTCTCTGATCTGGTTCGAGATTTTAAGTTGCCACCAGAAAACAAATTCCCAAAGCACGGTTGTTGTAGAACACTGGAAAATTGATATTATGTTCATATTTTTAAGCGTTTTGGGTTAGTTACCAAATCGTGTAAAACTGTTTACCGTGGCAACTAGTGATAGGACTACAAAAAATGCGTGTACATCTCGTCTAATGGCTGAATAGGATAGAAACGTGTTTCAACAATTGACTGATAGATCTAGCGACGAGGACAAGAGTGAAAACGGTGTGCACATTGATTGAAATTGTGATTTTAATAGAGATGGGGCGCAAACAGTTATAATTGTGAAAATATTGCAAGTCCTCGCCTATCGAAGGGCCATTAAATAGCAACAACCTCTATTAGAGTTACAACTGGTATTTATTGTAATAGTACATTCATTTATCTTTAAAATGACGTGTAATTCATAAAAATCTGTAAACAATTTCAAAAACTACAGCTTACTTTGTGCAAACACCTACAGGATGAAAATGGGAAAAAAATTTAATTCGGCCACAGTGTGTTTTTCAATTCGGTAGTTAATGTGTTAATGATTAAAGTAATGATTATGATGTTTTATATAGTTTTTTTTAAACGTATAACAATAAAAATACGTGTAACCTCCAAAGCTGTTTCCTTTTCCATTTATGAAGCTAAATTTAAGATTGAAATACCAGGACCCAACTCAAATCAATGTAAATACGTTTGTTTTAAGCGGCACACTCTGTGCGCCATGCGCCTGCTCTTGCGAAGAAAAGAAACGCGCCTGCCGGAGGGTTAATAACATGTTAACAATTAAAAAAAAACCTTTCCCAGTAACCATATCAAAAATGCATTATCATACCCATCTATTTCCTCACTTTTAACTAAAAACCATGGACAATCAGCTCTCTTTTCTCCATATCTCTACTAACTAACCTGAATGAAGATTTCAATAAGAAAATCTCCCACTGCCTGTCCAGGGTTCACATGAATTTCATGTTTGTAGGCACCAAATTTTCTTTGCAACATTTCCTGGTATGTTAGTGTAAATTTTGCAGCTGATTCATCTTCAACATTTGCTGACACTTCAAAGATATTTGCATGTCGAGGTCTGAAAAACAAAGTAGTTCAACAGTAATAATAATAATAATAATAGCCCCTTCAGTCATAACTGACTATGGGAATGCGCCCCTGAGGTGGCAGCCCTCAGCTGCTTATTTTCCTGGTGCTCCTTTCGACGTTTTCTCCTCACCTCTGCTTCTTGTGCGAGCCTCTCTTCGCCCAATCTGAGGTGGTGCCGTAAATAGCATCGCCACTTAGTGCGATCGGCAGCTTCATCCTCCCATGTTGCTGGATCCATGTCCAGTGCCCTCATATCTCTCTTGCACACATCTTTGAACCTCAGCTGTGGTCGCCCAACTGTTCTCTTGCCATCTGCTAATTGTCCGTAGAAGATATCTTTTTGGGATGCGACCATCTTCCATGCGGCGAACATGGCCAAGCCAGCGAATTCTGCGCTGTCTAAGCAGCGTATACATACTTTGAAGGCCAGCACGTGACAACACCTCGACACTTGTCCCAAAGTCCTTGCATGCTTTAGTGAAGCGATTTGTGCATCAAGCTCTGAAGCTTTTATCTGTTATTGGCTTTGATCGTTTTAGACGATTCATCCAAGCACTGCAGCAGTGATCAGCGAACAACAAGTCTCTTATAGTGACCCTTCTGATTTTTGTTTTTGCCTTCAGCCTTGAAAGATTAAACAGACGGCCATCTGACCTAGTGTGAAGGCATATTCCTTCAGTTGCATCTCTGAATGCATGTTTCAAGAGTAAGGCAAAGAAGATTCCGAAGAGGGTCAGAGCCAGAACACAGCCTTGTTTAACGCCACTTCGTATATCAAAGGGCTGTGACGTGCTTCCAGCATATTGGACTGTTCCCTTCATGTCGTCATGGAATGACTTTATCATTTCCAGCATTTTAGAAGGGCAGCCTATTTTCAGGAGGATTTTAAAGAGTCCATCCCTACTAACCAGGTCGAATGCTTTTGTGAGGTCTATAAAGGCGATATATAATGGTCTTTTCTGCTCTCTTGATTTTTCCTGAAGCTGGCGGACAGAGAAGATCATGTCTGTTGTTGATCTGCCAGCTCGGAATCCACACTGTGCCTCTGGATATATGCGCTCAGCTAACTTGTGTAGTCGCATTAAGATGACTTTGGCAAAAACCTTACCAACAATACTAAGAAGAGAGATGCCTCTGTAGTTATTGCAATCACTTCTGTCTCCTTTATTTGTATACAGTGTTACAATCTTGGCATCTCGCATGTCTTGAGGAATAGTTGTCTCTTCCCAGCACTGGCACAGCATCCTATGCAGGGGATGTAATAGCGTGCTCTTACAGCATTTGATTAAATCAGGAGGAATCCCATCACTGCCTGGTGCTTTGCCAGAGGCCAAGCTATCAATGGCCTTACTGAGTTCCTCTAATGTTGGTTCGGCATCCAGCTCCTCCATAGTTGGCAGACTATTGACAGCATCAAGGGCTTGCAGGCAGGTCGTCGGTAACGGTATTGTCTCTAGCGTAAAGCTCAGAGTAGTGCTCGACCCACCTCTCCATCTGCTTACCCTTATCGGTTAGCTTCTCTCCGCTGATGGTTTTTAGCGGTGCCGTCTTACTTTTTTGGGGGCCAAGTGCTTTCTTTATACCGTCATACATTTGTCTAATGTTGCCTGTTTGTGCTGCGATCTGGATGCTCTCACTGAGCTGGAGCCAATAGTCATTTGCACAGCGTCGAGCAGTTTGTTGAACTTTGCTTCTCGTAGCCCTCAGAATCTGTAGGGTTCTGGCACTCGGTGAACGTTTGTATTCATTCATAGCACTGCGCTTAGCTTCAATAACAGGTGCCATCACATCTGATGAAGCGTCAAACCAGTCATTTGACTTTGCTGTTTTCTTACCAAAGGTGGCAAGTGCAGTACTTTGAATGGTGTTCCGTAGATGCTCCCAGTTCTCTGTAATAATATCACCATGCTGAGGGCTACTGAGCACTTTCTTGAAGGTCGCAGTGAATTGAGCGATCATGAAAGGGTCTGACATCTTGCTGGTATCAATGCGTGGTTTCCCTTCATGTCTGACATGATAGAGTTTTCTTGGTTGTGCTCTGATTTTGCAGCAAACCAAGGAGTGATCTGTGTCACAGTCTGCACTATGGTACGAGCGCGTGGAGAGCACAGACCTGAGGAGTGGCCTTCTGACGAGAATCAGGTCAAGTTGGTGCCAGTGCTTGGATCGTGGGTGTCTCCATGACACCTTATGCTGGGGTTTTGTCTGAAAGTAGGTGTTGGTCACGCAGAGGTCATGGTGGACGCACAACTCTAAGAGCAATTGTCCATTTTCATTCATCTTGCCAATACCAAACCTGCCCAGACATGAAGGCCATGAAACATTATCGGCACCCACTCTAGCATTAAAGTCACCAAGGAGAACAAGCTGTTCTTGCCTAGGTATGCTTTTGATTACTGCTGCTAGATTCTCGTAGAACTCATCTTTAGCTTCTGAGGCAGAGCACAGAGTAGGAGCATACACACTGACAAGGGTGATGGGACCTGTGCTAGTTTGCAGACGGAGCGTTAACAGGCGTTCTGATCCATTCTCGCCTGGTTCAACCATGTTAGTTAGCGATTTTTTGACCGCAAAACCTACTCCGTGTTCTCTAGCTTTATTAAGATCTTTCCCTTGCCAATAAAATGTGTAGTCCTTCTCGCTCACCGTTCCAGAGCACGCCAGGCGCATTTCCTGAAGTGCAGCTATATCCACCTGAAGTCGTTTAAGCTCATCATTAATTATGGCTGTCTTCCTTACATCGTTTACATCCTGTAGGTTTTCGGATAGTCCAGTCAACATAGTCCGGACGTTCCAGCATCCCAATCTGAGAGTTTGCTTATTTCTATTTTTTCGATAATTGCTTGGTGCAAAATTTTCTGTCCACAGTTCGGGTTTGACCCTAATTCCCATGCACCCAATGGGGAAAGCAGACAGTGGCGGGACAACACCTTATTGACTGGGGGCTGCCCAGCTTGAAGCGGGCGGTAGCTGTCCAGTGAGATCCTAGAACCTCTCCCACTGTCGGAAGTAGCCCCTGGCGCCATGCCCTATGCCAATTGGGCAAAATGCTTATAACCGGTAACTGCTACTTCCCGTGTTTTGCCGACACCTATAGGGTGAAGCTGGAGTGTCCTCTCCAGGGCGCGAGCTTGGGCACAGTTATATGGAGATCAAGCTGTTGCCCATGCAGCATGTTCCCCCTCTCCACACAGCCGGTAGATCCAAAGGAACGGCAGTAGCCGATACAGTTTGGTACCAGCCATGCCGCAGGAGTTGCCAGAATAATGTCAAATCGACATTAGACTGCCTTAGGGACTCCGACTCCGGATTTATCCTCAGGGTTTACTCCCGAAGCCAATTCCACAAATGGATATTCCCGCAAGGCAGCGGTGGTTTGAATTCAGAGTTCCTTCTCTTAGATAAGCTACCAACCAAGGATCACGAGCCCTATCTGCCCGAAGCTGCTGGTTTTAAGGCGCCAGTCGCTCGCCTTTGCCCCTTCTCCCGTCAGTGGAAAGTTCCGCTGGGCTCAAATTGAGCCACACGTGAAGGCCGGGAGCTGGACTTGGTTGTCAGAGGCTGTTTGGGGCGCGTGCCATAGAAGTATTTTATCTGCAGTGAGAGCTTATCCTCACTACAACTCCCGGCAATAACAACCTTTGGAACCAGTTCAACAGTTCTTGCTAACAAAATATTAAACAATTATGTCACAGACATGCACATTGCCAGTATGTGGCAGCTGAGTACTCAAGAATGGAACTACTGCTCCTCAATCATGTCATTAATATGAGGTTGTGCATGGGGCTGGCAACCTCATAACATAAAACAAATCTTTACAGAAACCACTCCTTTATGAACACATGCATGCTTTGATGCAGGCTGCCTGTAAGGGAACCAGCTGCAGTGGTGGTTTCATACTCCATAAACAATTAAAAAAAGGAAGAGAAGTCACTTCTACAAATAAATATACAAATCTTATTGTTGTATATCAAAGAAACATATCTGTACACATCTTTTTACAAACATACACTGACAGGTCATTTTTCTCAACAACAAAAAACAACTGCAATAACAGTGTGATAAGCGTCTAAATTTATACAGCAAAATACCAAAATAAAACAAGACATTCAACACAAATGATTAAGTCTTCCAAATGATGAGATGTGGATGAACAAAAATTAAAGAAATTGAAAAATGGAAAATTAAAACATGATGAATCTGTCTTAGTAGAAGTTAGATCAAAAAACAAAGAAACAGGACTAATAATATAAACCATGTGTGAAAACATGTAAGGTGTCAGACAAAGGCTGAATGCAACAGTGACTAAACATAGCCCATACAAGTGTTTAACAAGACCAGCACTGTCTCCTTTGTCAACGGCTGCTTGGTATTCCCTTTTAGCTTGTGTCTTTTCTTTCACCTCTCCATTGTAGACTTTTCCATCAATTTCCCTGTGGAATAAAAGCCATATTTATTCTTTCGATCATTCACTTGTATCTGTTACAAATTATTTTCAAAATTTACTGGATGACAGAATTCCATTTGTGACAAAGATACTGGTTTTTTCAAAAGCAATTCTTCAAGATGTGAGATGATTACATAACTGTGTGTGCATGCATATGACAACCAAAATGTTATTGGTACACTGCTACAATCAGGGGCGGACTGACAGTGATCTGGCCCCTCCAGGCAATACGGGTTATTGGCTTCTAACAACTCATCCAGTTGATTAAGCTAGATGGAGGTTAACAGACAGTGGGCCCCATACTGTGGTAGGCCCTTTTGCACTGCCTGATTGCCCGACCTTTCAATACGCCCATAGCTGCAATGCACTCAACTGTGTTAAATGATTCTCAGATCTGGTATCTACCGATGATATAAATTAAAGAGAGAAGACTTATTAATCACAACTTTATTATCTTCCTTTATGCATTACATACAAAGCAAAGATGCAAGGGAAACTGACCTAGAACAATCACTGCATAAGTAATGTAAAGTACAAGATTAAGTAATAGCAAAACATACTTTTTTCCACCTGTGTTGCATGAAGAAATTGGAGACCATTCATATCTTTTTTCTTTGAAATAATAATTTCAAAGTAACCACAACTTTTAACTATTTAACAACTTAAAACAGATAAATCAGATTGGAAGACTAATCTGTCAGGACACTGAACCAAATTCCTGGTTTTTGGGTTTTGTTTAGTTTACAACTATTATTGTGTAATTATGTAATTTTAATTACCACATGTCATTTCTGATAGATGTCACTTCCTTCTATTCAAATGTGCTTCCGCCGATTGATTTTCAAGTGAGGCTATCGCTTATTTTTATTTTTTGTTATCTGGTGTCTTCCTTCCTTCTGTTCTTACAAGTGCCTGCTAATTACCTATTATTTTTATTTACTCACAGCCTCAGGTTTCCTTCATCATTTGTTTCTGTGTTAATTCATCCATAACTTAAACCAACCAATGCTATCCTGTGTTGTTCATCTTCCTCTACAAATTGCTAAAACACAAGTATTTTGGCCTTTATTTGGCTTTGTCCAATAAAACAGTTTTGTTAGTGATTGGTTCTTTAAATGTCCGAGTCATTCACAGGTCCTATATTCTGTTGCTGGGTAAAGAAAGTATTGTGAAAAGTTTTCACTACCAATGAGGCACTTCTTTTTGGAGTGCTAAAATGGATGTGTATATTTTCAAATTCACTCTCCCAGCGAGTCAATGCCGTCGTTTGGATGTTCCCTGGTTCAATTTTCCAGCGACCCTTTCACTTGCAGTAGCGCAGTGGTTAGTGCACTGGCTTCTTAGCTCAGTGGTCTATGGTTCAATCCCGAGTTGAGGCGGGAATTTTTAGATCGCAAACGGCTCCGGGGTCAACCCAGCCTCATAAATTGGGCACCAGAGCAACTCTGGGAAAGTTAAGGCTGTTGGCGTGATGCTGACCACATCACCCCTAGTGTTTTTTTTTCTTACCTATCACTTGTATTTCTTTTCTGTTGTCTGGTGTCTTCCTTCTTTCTGTCTCATGAAGGCTGGCTATTTAGTAATATTTATTTACCCACAGGCCTGAGTGATGCGTGATGCCATATGATGATGGATGGCATCCGCATGTCTGGTTTTGTGTAGTGTGTAGATGTGTTCAGTCAAAACAATGTTCATGCAACAATAACAGGGCAATCCACATAGGACGTCAGTAAACTCACGACGTATAAAGTCAATGAGTCTTGAAACAGCCGTTGACGTTTTTCTTCATTATTTATTGTGGACGCCACAGTGACAAAATGGTTACGCAAATGTGTAGGCACATCAAACAGTCATTATCACAGCAACATTCAATACAGCAATAAACGGTAGACAGCATTACAATGATGAGTCAGATGCATGTTATATTTCAAAGTGCTGTAAATGTAGTCAGGTGGAAAACTCCATCCTTTTCTATAACAGCCAGGAGATAACCAGATGTATGAGATCAGTTCACTCTCCTTAGTTTGACTTCAGCAAGACAGACACGTCTGCCGAAGTATAAATAATGTCCTCAAAAATATCCTCTAGATAATAAAGGTTTTCCAAACCTAGTTCATTTAACAGAGTAGCAAGTAATGGTCCTTGGTACCTGCATCAACCGATGCAGTACAATGCAGCGACATGTGAGCTAGGAAAACATCTCGTGACGACGACTTTCGCAGACAGGCTATGAATCGAAATCGCTCACGACCCAAAATCAATAGAGTTAATGAAAGAGTCAATTTACCTTGCTTTCATGAAATACACAGAAATATCACGCCTCCCGACATGTGGGAAAACACTAGAGGTATTATCTCGAATAAACGAAATATCCATTAAGAGGACTACACATCCCTGACAGAACAAAAAATAGCGGAGATCCCCTCTTCAACGAGGCATCTCTTTCGCCATTCCAAATCGCTCACTCCCACTAGTGGTGGGCGGAAACCGATCGACAAAGAAGCAAGACAAGTCATGCGCAGTCCAGCGCAAAACGACCACAGCTCAAACTTAACTGCATTCGATACCAACGCGAGAAGACAAATGCTTACCGAGAAAAGTGACTATAAATTCCAAGCAGTTGTTGCCCTTGCGTTATAAATCAGATATTGAAATAAAACGATGTTGCGAGAATTTATCACGCAACATATCACCACCTCCTCCCGATAAAAAAAAATGTGGAACATATTTTTTTTTTTCAATATCAAAGAGCAAGCGATAAGCGGCTCAAAACGCACGAATTATGCGCTGATAATTAACTAAATTGCCAAACAATAGGCTAATTATAGAGTGTCTGGTGAGGATATACCTCAACAGAAAAATAAATATGTCTCAAAAAATATTCACATCGGGGAGGTGTCACCAACACACATCACGTTAGCATGTAAACACAATATACGTATGCAAGTTACTATAATCATCATTAAACAGCATACTCTAATATTGTCTTTAAAAATGGATGTACAAATCTGATAGGAAAATTTAGATAGTACATTCTTTGACATGTAATGACATAAGTACATAGTAAAGTTAAACTACATGACGATCCAGGACATATGCTCTGGTATTCCGAGGGTAAGTACACAATCTAGAACTCGTAAGGTAAGTCCTCAGCTCAACAATGACATTCTGAGAAAGTACAAGCAATATAATGCTAATTAATAACTAATATGCTTCATAAGGTACAATACATTATTAATAATTGTGGCTGTTTAGTTTACTAAACAGCCCTTATATTAACTACTCAGTCCTCCTCTATCATCTTAAAAAACGAACAGAAGAAGATGACAACAAAGCACGATAGTGTGTACATATAAAGTAAGTACAGATGTGCTAATCTATTGTAGAAATATAGGTGTGTTATGACTCTGTAATATATGGAAATATAGGACAGAAGTATTAGTTGGAGTCATGTGGGCATCTAGACAAAATGTCAGCCATCACATTATCCGCACCACGGATAGCTCGTACCGTGAAGTGAAAAGGTTGAAGAGCTATAGCATATCGAGTGGATCTCGAACTCTTCAAATTCTTAGTCTGAATAGCTGTAAGAGCTTTCTGATCAGTCTCTAGAATGAAATGTGCGCCCAGGAGGAATCTTTGTAGCTTTAGAATTGACCAAACCATCGCTAACAACTCACGGTCTAAAACCGAGTAGTTCCTCTCTGCCGCATTTAGTTTTCTAGAAATGTACATAACAGGATGCAGAGTATTTGCATATTCTTGCATCAGTGCTGCTCCAATCCCAGTGGATGAAGCATCACTCCGAAGAACAAAAGTCCTATCAAGAGTAGGTAATCTTAAGATGGGAGGAGAAGAAAATATATTCTTGATTTGGTCTAGTGAAGATTGGCATTCTTCAGACCAACGGACCAGATTAGGCGAACCTTTCTTCAACAATGTTGATAGAGGTGCCATGATCGAAGATAAATTTGGAATAAATCTCCCATAAAATTGAATTAAACCTAAGAGACTCCTAACTTGTTTCTTCGTTTTAGGAACAGAGATGTTCAGTATTTTGGAAGTATTGTGGTCTTCTGTCTTCAAGAGACCATGACCAACACGATGACCCAGGAAAGAGATTTCACCAAAACCAACAAAAGCTTTAGAAGGTTTTGCTGTCAAATTATTCTCACGTAGAGTGGACAGTAAGTCATATAACCCTAAATAGTGATCTTCCCAGGTATCACTGAAGAGACAGATGTCATCTAAGTATGCGATGACATCCGAACGATGTGACAGAATTCGACGCATCATGCGAACGAAAGTGGCAGGGGCGTTCATGAGACCAAAAGGCATAACATTCCATTGAAATAGACCCCTAGGTTAGAAAAAGCAGTAAGAGGTTTGGCATGCTCTGCTAAAGGCACTTGCCAATAACCTTTAGACAAGTCAAGTTTAGTGAAGAATCTAGAATTAGAAAGTCTAATCAGTAGATCTTCTAACAAAGGCATCGGTTCAGCGTCGAACTTTGTGACCTGATTCAATTTGCGATAATCAACGCAAATTCGTATGTTCTTATCCTTCTTCCGGACAATAACCATGGAAGAAGAATATGGTGAAGTCGATGGTTCAATTATATTTAATTGAATCATTTCATCCAATTCCTTTTCCACTTGCGACTGAAAGTGTATAGGAATAGGATACGGCCTAACCCTAACTGGATTATTGTCGGTAAGAATTATGTCATGTTCTATGACATCTGTGTGTCCAGGAATGTCAGTGAGAACATCCTGAAATGTTTGTAACATCGACGAGACTTGTCGATGTTCGTCACCAGAAAGATTAGGAGAAACAGAAACGTTTTTCCAAGATTCCGTGGAATGTAATGGAACCACTGGAAGGGGAAGGTTGACATCAGAGAAGGTAGCTTCCTCATCCTGAATGACAGACAGGGATGAATAATGACCGTGAGGTGCAGGAGCATCATCCGTTGCCTGGAAAATAGGCAGCAAATAGTCCGGACGTTCGTGAAATTCCGAAAGCATGTTTATGTGGAAAGTTTTATGCTTTCCATCAATATCGACCACATAGTCAACATCGGAAATCCGAGAGACTATTGCATACGGACCTTTCCATGCAATAAGAAGTCTATTTTCCCTACTGGGGAGTAGGACGAATGCTTTGTCACCTGGACAAAGTTGTCGTAGACATCTATTCTTGTTAGCAAACTGCCTTGCCTTCTCTTTAGCAATTTCTGATGAAGCAGTTGCTAGCTTACATGCCTCAATGATCTTTTGTCTAAGAGCAATGACATACTCATATGAGGATTGAGTTTCATCGCTAATATCATCGGCAGTGATGAGATCGTGTAATAAAGACATAGGGCCGCGTGGACGCGCGCCAAAGACAAGTTCGAAGGGAGAAAATCCTGTGTGTTCATTAGGACTTCTCTATAGGCAAAGAAAGCCGCGGGTAAAACCCTGTCCCAATCTTGAGGATGATCTTCAGTTATCTTACCAAGCAAAGTCTTGAGCGTTCTATTCAGACGCTCAACTAACCCATTAGACATAGGATGGTAGATACTACTGAGAGATCGTTCAATATGTAAGGTAGACATTACCTGTGACATAGTGTCAGATATGAGTTGAGTGCCATGGTCTGACAATATTTCTCTGGGGAACCCCAAGCGAGAAAATATCAACCAAAGAGCATCTGCGATATCTGTAGTAGATATGCTCTTAAGAGAATAGCCCTCTGGCCAACGTGTGCACATATCGACACATGTAAGGATAAACTGATGTCCTCTGGCCGACTTGACCTTAAAAAGGGCCAATAATATCTATGGCCATTTTCTGAAACGGCCGAATAGGAATGTCAGCAGCCTGGATAGGCGCAGCATGTCGTGGTCCTCTAGATTTGACCTCCTGACATACCTTGCATGATCGGCAGTAAATACGAATGTCCTTATTGACAAAAGGCCAAAAGAAAGCCGCAAGGACTCTCGACTTCGTACGGGCAAAACCCATATGTCCAGCACATTGCGAGTCATGAGCATGTTGCAATATTTGGACTCTCATGCTCTTGGGACAAGAATTTGCGAATGTGCCGACGTAGCCGAATCTTGTACCATACGTACAAGTACGCCGTTTCTCATTGCAATCCAAGATTTTCTATTTGTATCCTGATTCGGATCACCTTTCTTCGCAAGAACGAAGAATTTTTTTAAAGAAGAATCTTCTTCTTGCAATTTTATGAAAGAGTCACGAGTGATCACTAAGTGACTATCTTGGCTATCAACTTCATTATCACTATTCAGTGAAGTTTCGGGTGTTTGTAGAGCTTGTGCTCTTGTAACTACTGCATTTTGTAGCTTGCATGTTATTATCTTCCCAAGCAGCAATCTGCTGTGGGGTACACTCCCTAACTCCGTGAATACGACCAATAATAAGGTCCGCAATAGGATTAGGTAAGAGACAAGCATGCACATCTCCAGTAAAGAAAGGAGTGGCAATGCGAATTACAGCAGTAGGATATTTTTTCTAGAGTGCCGCCAAATGTGACACATTTAATAACCCTTCCTGTAGCACAAGATGGATCTACAAGCGATTGTCTAACACCAATAGTGGTGCATCCGGAATCGAAAAGTAGTGAGACCGGAGTATCATTAACAAGACCCTTATGTAGAATTAAAGAACCCCTCCCGTCATGCGCAACAGCAGCAGGAAGAGCGGGAAGTGGGTGACCACAACTCAAAGTAGTTATGGTACCCGGTTCGAATAAAGTACTGCATTGGGGGCATTTGTTTGCTCTCTCAAAGTCAAAAGCAGAACTAGTGACAGCGTCAAAGTTTTTACTATCAACAACATGATTACAGGCTGCCTCAGTTTCCTGTTGTACAGCATTAGCCTGCTGATATCTCTTTTTTTTGTGTTGAGATCTACCCCGACTATTATTACCTCTGAAGTTATCAGAGTTATTATTATCTCTGCAGTTATTATTGTCTCTATTGTAATTGTTATACTGGTTCGAATTCCAGTTTCCACGATTACTATCATGTTCACATTGATGCGAACATCTATTTGTTTGGTTTTGAGGTCTTCGGCAGGAATAACCTCTATTACCATATCCTCTTTTGAAATGCTTATAATTATTAGGGTGATAGTAACGAGTACTATCAGGTTGTCTCCAATTCTTCGAAGAAGAATCACCATGAAATTGATTTCCATGATTTTGACAGAAATTACCGCTACTCTTTCTATCAAAATTTTGTTGGGATCTACGAGCAAAGTTTTGACCATACGGAGCTGCCGAAGCAACTGGTAAACCTTCTTTCACCTTAGAGTTACCCATGGTTATGTGTGGGTGCGCAGTTACGTATTGGCAACAGAAATCTTCCATTTCTTTTATTGTTTTAGGTTTACGTTCATGAAGGAAAGCAAGGAAAGACTCATTGACAGACGACATGACTTTGTCTCTAAGTATTAAGTCCATAAGTCCTTCATAAGTTTTTTCCGTCTTAGATAGTTCAACCCATCGTGAGAAAGTAATGCGTATTCTTGCAATAAACTCGGAGAATTCAACTCCATTTTCAGGTAACATGTTTTTTAAATTGTAGACGATAGCCGTCTTCGTTAAGCTGATATTTCTTTAACAAAGCGGCCCTGACAACCTCATAATTGTTCTTGTCAGGTTCATCCACCATATTTAATATACTTAGAGCTTTACCTGTCAGTATCCCTGATAACTGATAAACATATTTTGCTTTGTCTATGTTATGAGCTGTACATGCTTGTTCAAATCTGTCCAGATAGAACATTATGTCATCGCTGGAAGGACTAAATGTTGGTAACTTAATCTTAAAAGTATCATTATTAGCCTTACCAGAAGATGAACCCTTGTTTGAATCATTACCATTACTCATGCTTGTCAATTTCAATTTTTCCAACTCTAAAGCTAAGACCTTTTCTTCATGTTCCATTTTTGCTTTCTCTTTCCTCTCATCAGACTCTCTCTGTAATCTTCTTTCCTCAGCCTGAGCCTCTTTTTGAAGTCTTTCATTTTCAGCTTCTTTTTCAAGTCTTTTATTTTCAGCCTCTTTTTCAAGTCTTTTATTCTCAGCCTCTTTTTCAAGTCTTTTATTCTCAGCCTCTTTTTCAAGTCTTTTATTCTCAGCCTCTTTTTCAAGTCTTTTATTCTCAGCCTCTTTTTGAAGTCTTTCAGCTTCTAGCTGTAGCTGGAGTTTTCTCTCCTCAGCTTCTGATTCCCTTTTTTGTTTTTCCATTTCCATTTGGAATCTTTTTTCATCCACCTGCATCTGCAGTTTCTTTTGTTCAGCTTCCATTGCTTTATCATATCGAGCAGTTGCAAATTCTTCTAACTTATCACCAGTCTTCCCAAGCAATTTACCCTGCTCAATAAAGTGCTCAAATGTAGACATGTTGTCTAACATATGAGTCCAAAACCTGAAATAATTAACTAATTTATTTCAAACCTAAGTGTAACAAGTCTTAATTAAGCACTTGTATATTCACATCACCTTATATTATCCCAGTCTCTGTGGGAAACAAGTCTCCAATCAAAGAACTTGTATATGAAATATCAGCACTCAATTCTTGATCATAAGTGCACTTCTCATTCAATAGTGCACGACACTATTCATCATTCATTTATCATCAGTATAGTAGTAACAGTGCATTAGCATAGCCCATTAACTAATTACTATAACTGTAAACAATGACTATGTAAACACATGCAGAATGTAAACATTGAAAATGTAAACAATACAAACAATGTAAACAATAACAATGTAAACAATAACAAAGATCAGCAACAATACAAAAACTTTCGCAGAAATCAACTAAAAATAAAGCAGAAATTAATGAAATATCACAAAAAATGTGACGATATCTGCGATAGAATTAAACAAAATACATGACACCACAGTGTATAAACAAAAATGTTGTATGAAACAAAATTATAGACAAGAGTAGGCTAACAAACACAAACAAATCAAAACAAAACTAAAGAATGCGAAATAATAACGAAAACAATATTAAAACATGTCATCACAGCTAACATAAATAGCAACAGAAGTCGCTTAGCAAATTCCAGTATTGGAAATTTGCAAACCTTACAGAAAACGCTCACAATAGACGACCTCTATGACGTGGCATAATCTAACGGAGACACCACCCAACCGAGAACCCGCTGAAATATAAACATATAAATATACAAATAACATATAAACATAAAACATATAGAATGAGATGATACACAGAAGACTCAGCAGAAGTATAAGGGCACAGTTTACATACAAACAGGCCACTTAACTTATAGGCTTCCAATCGTAGAACAGCAGAAAAACGGATGTCAATCAACGTCCTAAAGAGCGAAGCTCCAACGATGATGGCACATCTGAACTGCTTCCACTGCTAACACGATGGTACAAGAGCTTCTGACATACTGTGTGTTGAGTTGTTTCGGCACTTGACCTTCTAATCCAAAAGTAAGTTGATGGAAATCGGTACTTGGCCTTCTTCAGAAAACAACCCGTTTCAACCGGCACTTGACCTTCTCAAAAAACGACAGCACTGGAACCTTGACAGCAGCAACTTGCTTGACTTGCGTAAAAGATAACAGCAGTCCGAGTTATCCGGCAACATGTAACAACGCCGGGTACTGTCAAATTCTTGTTTCCGTCAAAAAATTGAAATTTGACTTTTACCGGGCAACGCCGAGTACTTTGAAAATTTTGAAGATGTTGACTGTATTGAAGAATGTTAATTTCTTGAAGGATGCTGATGAATTCTTGTTGAAAATGAAGTGGGTAAGGGACCCCGTGTTTGCTGGTACCAGAATCAACCAGCTTATGGCCACCAAATGATGCGTGATGCCATATGATGATGGATGGCATCCGCATGTCTGGTTTTGTGTAGTGTGTAGATGTTTTCAGTCAAAACAATGTTCATGCAACAATAACAGGGCAATCCACATAGGACGTCAGTAAACTCACGACGTATAAAGTCAATGAGTCTTGAAACAGCCGTTGACGTTTTTCTTCATTATTTATTGTGGACGCCACAGTGACAAAATGGTTACGCAAATGTGTAGGCACATCAAACAGTCATTATCACAGCAACATTCAATACAGCAATAAACGGTAGACAGCATTACAATGATGAGTCAGATGCATGTTATATTTCAAAGTGCTGTAAATGTAGTCAGGTGGAAAACTCCATCCTTTTCTATAACAGCCAGGAGATAACCAGATGTATGAGATCAGTTCACTCTCCTTAGTTTGACTTCAGCAAGACAGACACGTCTGCCGAAGTATAAATAATGTCCTCAAAAATATCCTCTAGATAATAAAGGTTTTCCAAACCTAGTTCATTTAACAGAGTAGCAAGTAATGGTCCTTGGTACCTGCATCAACCGATGCAGTACAATGCAGCGACATGTGAGCTAGGAAAAAACATCTCGTGACGACGACTTTCGCAGACAGGCTATGAATCGAAATCGCTCACGACCCAAAATCAATAGAGTTAATGAAAGAGTCAATTTACCTTGCTTTCATGAAATACACAGAAATATCACGCCTCCCGACATGTGGGAAACACTAGAGGTATTATCTCGAATAAACGAAATATCCATTAAGAGGACTACACATCCCTGACAGAACAAAAATAGCGGAGATCCCCTCTTCAACGAGGCATCTCTTTCGCCATTCCAAATCGCTCACTCCCACTAGTGGTGGGCGGAAACCGATCGACAAAGAAGCAAGACAAGTCATGCGCAGTCCAGCGCAAAACGACCACAGCTCAAACTTAACTGCATTCGATACCAACGCGAGAAGACAAATGCTTACCGAGAAAAGTGACTATAAATTCCAAGCAGTTGTTGCCCTTGCATTATAAAACAGATATTGAAATAAAACGATGTTGCGAGAATTTATCACGCAACACTGAGGTTTCCTTCATTATTTATTTCTATACAACAACAAAGGCACCGATGTACATTAACAGCACACAAATGTATTTGCTAATGACCACTGTTAACCACACACTAGGATGGCCATTTATGTTCGGGTCACACCCACATGGTCATTTATGTTTGCTACTGAAAAAGTTAATATTACAGTATGAAATATGTCTTAACTTACATAGAGAAGCTGACAATAAAAGCTTCTCTGGGAAGGATAACACTAAAGACAACTTCCTCAGCTTTACCAGCAAAGTTTCTTATCACACTTTCTATCTGAGTTGTTGCAAACCGGTAACGGACATCTGACTTCACATGGAAGGATTCTATAACCTACAGGAAGATAATGACCTTTATTAGTGGCCTACAAGCCCATACTTGTGGTTGATAAATTGAATCAAAAATGAAATAAACAAATAAAATGTTATTAAGAATTATGCCATGTGTGAGCTGTTATGTTCAAATTGGATGTAAAATTTACATTGAGCCTTCTGTGATAGGAGGCTGAAGCCTCATGGCCTGAGCATGGTCAAAAGACTATATCAAAAGTTACCCATTGTCAGGTCAATCTCTAAAAATAATTATATTACAAGGCCTGGCACATCTGCTAGCCCTCAGATCCCCTTTGTTATGAATCTTCTTCTCCTTCAATTACCATGCCAACCAGCAAAGATGATAACGCCGCTCCATAACTTCCTGTCTCCTTCATCAAGTCTGTTGTTGACTTCTTTCCATGCCACAATGTCATGCTTCCCATTACCTTCTATCTTTGTTGGCTTCTGTATATCTATCCTTTAATCTTATCTGTTTTCACAATATATTCCAGCATTCCTGTTCTGATAACACATCCAAAGAAAGTGGATTGATTACTTCTAATGAGTAAATAAGCTCCCTTTGCACACTGGCTTCTGTCTAGACAGCTCATTACTCTTGTTATGTCTGTTGTATCCTTACAATTTTTTTCTCTCCAGAAAACCACATATCTGTCACCTCCAGGTATTTTCTTGCTTATTTACTAATTGTCCATGACTCACTTCTCTATGACATGACTGACTGTTAAACACTTAGAAGAACTCTCTTACATCCACTGACAAAGATGTTTTCTGCTGCAGAAAATACCTGGACTGTTTCTTCACCTCTGAGATGCAACTTCGATCTGATGTTATTAACATGCCTAGGTATTTGAAATGGTGCAGCCTGGATAAGTCAATTTCTTCTAGAGGACCACTATTTCTGTTTTTGCTCCAGTCTACCAGCTCTTAAAATGGGAACTTAATTGGATTGCATAAAAAAACAGTGCAAATGAAGAACAGTGGACTGTCTGTTTGATATGGCCTTAAAAAATAATACAGAGACGCAGTAAAACAGGTAAGCGTTTGGAACCTTAAACTTAACCCTAATCCTGACCCTGACGACGAAGGCGACTTATTTTGATGACATTTAAAAACACATCCTCCCGTTCTTCATTTCAGCCTAGAAGAACACGTCCCACTGTGAGTCATTTCAACTCTTCACTCCTATACGGTAGAAGACCTATCTGTTCTGGGACTACCTTAACTCATTTTACCCGGCGAGCCATTCCTTGTGCCAGATAGGCCTTATACCCAGGGCATACCACGCGCCAATATGATATATGTCGAATTTGAATGAAAAATTGTTAAATACCTGGCAACAAGCCGGTTTTAAATCATTTCATTACATCCGGCACACGTGTGTGAATGTTTGTGAGAGGAAAAAAAATCCTGAAGCTCAAATTTTGCTTTATATCCATTGCTAACATTGCTAATCATTTGTTTACAAACAAAATGGAGCAAGATTCTTCTTCTAAATAACCGGCTATCAGCTGATCAAGCATAAGTGCTTATTTCTCAGTGGACAGAAGATAATTCTAGCGACAGTGATTTAGAAGTTAGTTTTAGTGATTCAGATGAAGACGTTGTAAAGACTTTGTGTCAGAATATTCATGAAAGTGATTATTCTGACAGTGATGCTGAGCAGCTGATTGAACAGACATCAGGTAGTACAAAAAGTGCTAAACTATCAGTCAGTAAAGGAAAAAGAAGGGGCAAAAACCAGTAAAACTAAGAGAACTGCCCATACATGCCACACCTCGGAGATGAAAAACCTGTACAACAAATTCAAAAACCCTGTACAAAGGCCCGCAAAACCTGTACACAAAAAAAATAAGACTGAAAAACGTATCAAAAGAGTTAATGAGTGTAAAAATGTTTTCAATTACAGCTGCATTATAATTGAGGCATGGAGACTTTGTCTTTTAAGCGTAAGACGATCGATTTATATATATTTTATAATTAGGTGAAAAAACCTGTACATAAATTATGTACGGGCCGTACACATCTGAAAACGCAAACACCTTGTACAGATTATGGGTAAACCATAGCTGTCACCTCAGGGGCGCATTCCCATGGTCAGTTATGACTGAAGGGGCTATTACTATTACTATTACATAGCGTGTGGCATGTATGACTGCCACAAGTCTAGAAGCAGGTGCATCCTAACAAGATGTCCCAGAGTGGTTAGAAATTACCGAGGGCATGACACAAAATGCATTTCGATTTTGTCCAAAAAGAACACCAGGTGTGACTGAGGGGCTTGACCTGTCAACCCCGTTGAAATGTTTCAATGTTTTGTTTACAGATGAGGTTAAAGATTACATGTGCCAGTGCATCAATGATTATGCCAGACTCAGATGTATTTAAAATAACCTGCAAAAAAATATTTAATGTATTCTCTGTAGACCGAAGTCACACCACAAGAGCTTGATAAGTTTATTGCTGTCCTAATAAATATTGGGATTCAGAAAAGACCATTCATTCATGACTACTAGTCTACATCTGCACAATTTAACACTCCTTCGTTTCGTCAGATGTTTTCAAGAAGTAGATTTGAAGCATTATATCATACTATGCTTCATGTCTCTGATGAAAATTCACAAGGAAAAGAAAAGATTGAACCTTTTATGAACATGTAGTTGCAAAAATTTCAGAGTGCCTTTTACCCATTCCAAAATCTCAGTTTGTATGAAATGGTTATAGGGTATAAAGGCAGATGGCAATATAAGCAGTATAACCCAAGTAAACCAAGCAAATATCACATAAAAGTCTTTGGTTTATGTGATTCAGCAACTGGAAATGTGGTGAACATGTTCACATATTTTGGTTCTGATACTTCATATGATCCTGAAGTAGATGCAAACAGTGGGCAAGCTGTCAAGATTTTTCAGACCCTAATGCAGCCTTTGGGTACAGGCCACCACTTATTTGCTGACAGATATTACACCACAAGAGAACTCATTGACTTCTTACTGGAGAAGAAGCAATACTACACTGGTACTCTGAACATTATTCGGAGAAATTTCCCATTACAACTGAAGACTCTATGCCTTAGTTATCTGGAATACAGATGGTATATAACTCAAACAACCATGGTGTTGTGTACATCATTTAGAGACAAAAAGGCCAAGAAATCAGTTTTCCTTGTGTCTTCTCAGGCCACAGTGGAGACCATAACCACAAGGAAACACATTGTAAAACCAAAAATGATAGATGAATACAAATCAAATCAATCAGAAAGCCACCAACACCAAAGCAGGATGACTACCAAGCTATGAACAGATCAGAACAAATTGTCATTCTGCGCCTCAGAACAGGACACAACCGACTCCGCAGCCACATGTATACAAAATTTAAGATTGGCAATTCAGCCATGTGTACAGGCACCCCAGACTGCGGAGCACGTACTTCAAGATTGCCCCGAATATGATATATTGAGGCAAACCCACTGGCCCAGAGAAACAACACTGGAAGCAAAACTATACGGACCTCTGTATGAACTACAAAAGACACTGAAGTTTATACAAGAAACAACATTGCAGATACAGACAATATATTTCAAGCGAACGAAAGAAGAAGAAGATGAATACAACAATTCAAAGAATGGGTGTGATCTCCTGGATCAAAAAGTTGGTTATTATGGTGTGCACAACAGAAAATCTGTTAAATGGTGGAAAAATATTTTCTTTTGGCTGCTTGAGATAGTACAGGTGAATGCTTCAGTTTTATACTGTTTTTCATCGAGGTGAAAAGCAATCACTGCTGCAGTTAAAAAGAAATCTGCTTCACCAACTAACTGAAGCTTCTGCTGTTTTGAGCCCACTAAGTGTCCAAGAAAATTCAGCTTCTAATATTGTTTAAATCTCGAGCTGCTTTAACTTCGGAGTACCTTTGTGACACAAGGCATCTTGAATGTTATGCAAAAAGAGATAGGAACTGTGTCCACTGCAGCACACCTGCTCGTCATCAGCGCTCGCATTATTATTGTACTGGATGTCTTAACCAGCCACATCTACAAGAATTTTGTCTGTGTAAATAATATTAGTCACAGTTGTTTCATGTTTGTTTTTTTACAGAAATATGTGGTGTAGGAAAAAAATCATAACAATTATATATTTGAAGTGATTGTGGTAAAAATGTGTTGTGTTTCAAAATGGATGTGCACTGATATTCTGAGATTTTTCTGCTATGGATTAAACTGGAGCTGAAATATGTAAGTACACAGTTATAATTATCTTTTTTCCGGTTATTTTTGATCAGGCCTACACTTCACAAGACATGACAGATACTTTTTCCACGTCAAATAATTATTTACAGCATTTCACAAGGTTTTTCAGTCTATTTCACACATTTTTATGTATATGTGTATCTACTGCCTGTTTTTAAAATATAACCTGAAGAGAAAAATTGCACAAATTTTGGGTGTTTGTTTTTTCAAAAATATGTGGTTTTGAGAAGAAAAATCATAAAAATTACATCTGTGAAGTGATAATGATAAAAATGTCTAAATATGTTTCAAACTAAATGTGCACTGATTTTCTTAACATTTTATTGCCATACATTAATTGGGAGCTGAAATATTTAAGTTTAAGAAGGCCTATACAATTGTATTTAATTTTTTTAAACACTTTTTTAAAATCAAGTCTACACTTCACAAGACATAACAGACACCTATTCATACCAATTAGCCTAATTATTTGAAGCAATTCATAAGATTATCCAGTCAATTTCCCATATTTATATGTATAGCATATGTACCTACTGAACTAACATATTCGTCCACTGCCTGTTTTTAAAACATCACCTGTAGGAAAAAACTGCACCCATTTTGGGGCCTGGGTAAAACCCAAAAACAGCCTGGGATAGAATGAGTTAACTTGCATGTTCTTTGTTATCCTCATGTCTTTGCTATTGATACTCATACTTTCTAACATTTTGATAATTTCCTCAGTAGTTTCAACTATTTTAATGTAGCCTAGTCTATAGCCTAGATTTTCTTTTATCTGATGATTAGAAATACGAGGGGCGTTCAGAAAGTAATGCACCACATCGTTTTTCTCAGGAGCTGTTTATTCAAAAAGCATGAAATTTATACACAGTATACATGGATATGTCATGTATACATCAGTATTATTCAACATAATCCCCATCAACTTGTATGGCTTTATGCCAGCGCGAAACAAGTGCATGTATTCCTAGCCCGTACCAGATTTTGTCTTGATCATGTAGCCATTTCTTCGCTGCATGAATCACTCCTTCATCATCTTCAAACCTTGTCCCACAGAGTGCATCTTTTAGTGGAGAAAATAGATGAAAATCAGAGGGTGCCAAATCAGGACTATAGGGTGGATGGGGTAGTACAGTCCAACCCAATTTGGTGATTGCTTCCCGTGTTGCCAGACTTGTGTGAGGTCGAGCATTGTCGTGAAGGAGAAGCAGGTCTGCTGGATTCTTGTGCGGCCGAACTCTGCGAAAACGTTGATTGAGTTTTTTCAATGTCTTAATTTAAGCTTGCGAATTGATTGTCTCTCCTCTTGGCATAACGTCCACAAGAATCACATCTTCAATGTCCCAAAAGACAGTGATCCTGACCTTTCCAGCTGAAGGAATTGTCTTGAATTTCTTTCTTCTTGGTGATTGCGGATGATGCCACTCCACTGACTGTCTTTTTGTCTCAGGTTCAAAATGATGTGCCCAGGTTTTGTCACCTGTAACGATCTTAGCCAAAAAGTTCTCTCCATCAGCATTGAAACGCTACAACAATTCAGAAGAAATTGCTTTCCTTTGCAATCGGTGGTCATTTGTAAGACTTCGAGGAACCCATCTTGCGCAAACCTTAGAAAATCCGAGAGTTTTTATAACTGCATTTGCACTGCCAATGCTGACTGACAGCTGTAAGGCCAATTGTTGAGTAGTGATTCGCCTATCAGTAAGAATAATGCCCTCAGCGCATTTCAGCGTTGGTGGCTGTGGCAGGACGTCCACAGCGCGGCCGATCAAGCAGCTCCGTATCTCCACTTCCTGATTCTTTGATTCTCTGAATCCAGCGACTGAATGTACTCCTGTCGACTGCAAAACTTCCATACACATCACATAGACGCTTGTGAATGTTCACAACAGTTTCCTTCTCTGCAACGAGAAATTCTATCACAATTCGCTGCTTATAACGGAAGTTGCTAACACGCTCCATTTCAACGGTTTTGGGCAGCCGTATTATCTGGCCGGTTGCGGTGCAATTTGGTGCACACAATTGGCACATGCCATATTTCAAGTGTGCAAAGTTTCATGCTTATATCTTCATTATTAGCTGAGAAAAACGATGTGGTGCATTACTTTCTGAACGCCCCTCGTATCCCGTTCAACCTCTGATGTGTTACAATTAGATTATATATTGGTTTCAATCCCAAGTAGCCTAATATGAATAGGCTAACTGTCGATACGTGAATGTGACATCCCATTTGTCAAATCACTGTAAATAGGGCAAATCAAAATTAGCCTACCAATGTTGCGTGTAATATGTAATAAAATTGCTGATTAGTAATGTTCTAAAGCTAAACAAAAACGAATTTTGGCACTTGCCTGTGTTTCCGAGCTGGCATGCATATTCTGAAAACACGCTGTTTGGTAAACCACCAACAGAAACAGTGTAGATAAGCGACCCATACTAGTTGTTTGATGATTCTACTGCCGTTCGCTTCTTCTAGACAATATAGCACGGTTGCTCCTGCACAGGAAGTACCCTCCCGCTTCCAGTTTAAAATAAATTTTTGAAGCATAAAAACTCTGACTACAAAAGTTACAAACCAGGGGTACAATACGTACTTACGTTAAAGATGAAAGAAAAAAAAAATGCACTTGCTAAAAAATGACCTGGCTTGCAGGAGATCGCCAAGAACTTTCCTTCTAAGTTTTTTTTTTTTTTTTACATTTAGGACGGAAACACTCGGTTCAAACTAGACGTATCAGTTAACTGGCTTTATTAGGGCGAGTTCCCTAGACACATGATCTATCTATTAGTCTATACTACCCGTCTTGCGCCTAAATAAAAAAAATCCCAAGAATAAGCTAATCAATTAAACATACTAATCGCGAATCGTGTAGTTCTTTTTATAATACAATACGCCCTCGCACATACGCGGCAGACGTAGGGCGGAGTTTCCGGAAAACTAGTCTGTCGCCGCTTTCGTAATGGGATTAAGTGTTAACGGCACTGGTACAATGCGTCACATCACTTTAAACAAATTATTTGTGAACTAAATAACTACTTGGTCAACTAAAAAATGTATTTTCCCATTAATAAAAAAATATTTCAAAGTTACATCCTCATTATATTTTTGTCATTTAATAATGTATGTTCTTTAGAGCAAGTAACGTGCCAAACATGACAGGAAATAACTTGTGTGATCTTTCTGCTGCATGTCCTGATAACGGCACTAGTTCTCCTGTGGTCGTTTCATTCCTTTCCATTCAGTTTAAACTTCATTGGATCTTTGTAGTCAAATTTATCGAAGCGCATGGTCAATAGTCAAAGCAACATAACAAAATATTGAAAGGCCTGTATACTCTTTTTAATGGGTGTCCTATGCAGCTTTCACGGTGTTCCAAAAATGCAAAATGAAAAGAGTGTACGGCATGCGCGTTCTGTTAATGAGTTTTCAATTTCGCTTTCATTGTGCAAAGCGAACCTTTTCCGTATTTTTTTCAAAAGATGGCTGTATTTTTTTATCCACTGTTGATTACAGACGTTTCGGCAAGACCCGTAGTATATAGCATTTAAAAATTTAGAAAAAGTAAAGAATCCCGTTACACGCCCATTGAGGCATATTGGAACATGGTGTTAGGCCCATATTTTCGTGAACCATCAGCACACTAGGGGTGATGTGGTCAGCATCACGCCAGCCGCCTTAATCTTCCCAGAGTTGCTCTGGTACCCAATCCGTGAGGCTGGGTTGACCCCGGAGCCGTTTGCGGTCTAAAGCAATCCTACCTCAACTGGGGACTAAACCATGGACCAGCGAGCTAAGAAGCCAGTGCACAAACCACGGCGCTACCGTGGTATATAGTGGATTAGTATAATCCCGAGTTTTTCATGATAATCTCAGACCTAAGGGTCTTTTATATTTGGGCATGCGCCCTAATATAACCGACTAGGTTGAACGGGACGCGCCTCGCCAAAACTTTATTTTAAAAACAAGGAGTTTTTCATATCTTGGTCATACAATAACAGAAAATGGCAGATGTGAAAAGAAGAGAATGTGAATGGCCAAAGCTACACTCAACAACATGAGGCAGATGCTAACATTTAAACTAGTTACAATTTTAATTTAAACATTTCAACCTTTATCAGCTCAAGGCACACAGTTTTTTTTTTTTTTTTAAAGGAGACTTTTTATCATTTTAAAAAAAAAGAGTATCAAAATTACGTTTAAAAGTTAAACAGCTAAAATTCTAATCATTGTGTTATTGTTTTAAAATAATATTGATCTGGATTTCAAAAATTTATATTCATATGTTATTATTCCAATTATTGTTAAGATTGTTCAATGAGTATGAGATGTCAGATAGGAAAGCACCATGTCTCATCACTAAATAAGTCCTTCAGCTCAGATTTTTCAGACGTAAAACAAAATTATAAGCTCTTCCCTCAGTTCATCTGTCACGTAGCGTTTAAAGGATAAGAGAATTATTTAGAGGAAATAATAGATCTGATGTGGAAGATTTGGCTCAAGGAATCCCTGCTGGGTTTTCCCACTTCCAAAGGGTGACGAAGAGGGTAAATTCTCCTAACTCGACAGGTCTGGAAAAGATTGTAAGGAGATATTTGGTCTCTCGCTACCGTCGTCCCCTTCTCAGTTATCTATTATTATTATTCTTTAAATTATATTATATTTTACGAGCCCCCCCTCCCTTATAAAGGAAGATAAACATAGACAATATTCAACATCTAATGGAAGGAACAAAGCGTGGGGTACAGTATATACACCCAATTGGTTTATTGCAATAAAGTGAATAGATGGTGAATGATAGTATTGTCGATGGAATTAGTGTCTGCTGTATGTATTATGTGTCTCACAATTCACGTGTTTTTCATCATGGATGACTAAACTTTGTGGCATTGATTAGGTGAGTTTCCTTTGTCGTGGACTTAGCTTTTCAGCCCCCTGGCTGATAGTGAAGTGTGGTTAGTTCTCCGGTCTCCTGACGTTGCCCCAGTAGGTCTTGAATGGTTCGGATTTGCCTTCTCTGTGCTCGACTCCGTATTCTGCGCTGAGATTGGACTGTCGTGCAAGGCTCCACCATAGACTGAAGACAAATACGACGGCTTCATTAATTTTCTAGCTTTAGAAAGCAGTCTTTCCCTAAGCCGTCCCTCTGCCCGTCACCTCAGATTTTAGTCTCTAACATCATATGTCTAGAGTCTAATCTTGAATTCAAGTTTCTCCTGTCTGTCCTTTATTATATTTCTCTGCCCCAGTGGCAGTATTATAATTCTTTAGACTGATTTATCGTCAGCTTAACCCGATGAATTATTATAAATGTCAGTTAAACCCACCAAATTTATCATAGAAATGTCGGCAACAGTATTCTAGTTCTGTGCCTCTAGCCTAATCGTCATGTCATTATGATGAATTTAACAAATAATTGGACATCCGTGTTTTTTTAGAATTGTCTGACAACATTATCACACACTTCATGTCTGGTCGCCTCGTCATATAATTTATAATGAATATATGTCACGGTCGGTCAACATTATCGTTACTATTAATTTCCGTTAGTCTAAACGTCGGGTCGAAATTAATCAAATAATATGGAAATTAATAGCTATATATATATATATTCCCGTTATACATTATTATGAACATGTACATATCCCGTGGGATCATAAAATATACCCGATCACATGTGGCTGGATGTGATCGTAAAACAAAAATATGAATAAAGTAAAAATACCAATCTTGCGTCGATTTTGCAATGTACTACACATTTCATCACATTATATTCTAGCGAGATTTCACTTACCTACTCAAAGATGGACGCTAACCCGCAATTAGACACGTGGCTTCAGTGCTTTTAATGCGAGAATTCGCCGATAATTGGGTTAGACCTAGCTGTCTCAAGGGTTCCGGGCAAGTGAAGAATGCCCGTGTTTGGCGCACTTTTAGCGGGACATTTCCGCTTGGACACGTGATCCGTAGCGTGCATCATGTGACCTTAGCCTCGTTTTAGACGCTCCAATCAATAATGTTAAAAGTCACGTGATGTTTTCCTAAGTGGCCTAAACTGGTTTTATCAGCTTAAGCAGTCTTAAATTAAAACAGGTTCCTAGCTACCGAGGTCATTGGTCAACAATGACGTCGTATCTAAAAATAGCGAGGAGGAAATACTGAATGCTAGGAGAATTTCCGCCAGTGACAATTCCCGGGACTTTGCGATCATGCATTGAGGATGAGAAAAAAACGATGTCACGTAAATAATAAAAAAAATGAAGAGAAGATTGGGCAAGTTGTCACACAAGCCCCTCCTCAAGTTTGACGTTCCGTCCAACTCCTCTTGTCCTGTCTTCCTCTTCTTTTCCAGTTTCTCATATCTCCTCGGTTGCGTCCGGATGTCTGCTCAAAAAATCTGCCCCTACGTTGTTCTTCCCAGGTATGTATTCTATGTGAAAGGAATATGGCTGCAACAGTAGTGACCATCTCATAAGCCGGGCATTAAGGTTCTTCGACGCTGCAAGAAATATCAACGGTTGGTGATCACACTGCACCGTGAACTTTTTCCCGTATAAATATGGTTGAAACTTCTGCACAGCCCATATTAGCGACAGACATTCTCGTTCGATGGTAGAGTAGTTCTGTTCAGCAGGGTTCAATTTCCTACTAGCATATGCGATGGGGAATAGAGTTGCAGAAGGTCTATCACTAGGCTGCAGGAGAGTGGCTCCTATCCCTATATTGCTAGCATCTGTTCGCAGCGTAAAGTTCAGAGTTAAGTCAGGCAGTCGCAGAATTGGCCTAGCTGTGAGTTTCTCCTTCAGCAGCGTGTAGGCATTTTCGCACTCCGCTGTCCAGGTTACTTTGTCCGGGTTCCCATTCTTGGTTAATGCGGTCAATGGCGCACTCAGGGTATTAAAATCTTTAATATATCTCTGGTAGAAGCCACATAGAGACACAAATGACCTTACATCCTTTTTAGTCTGGGGTCGTGGGGCCCGCTGTAACTTCTCAATATTACGCGCATCTGGGAACATGCATCCATGCGAGATAGTGTGTCCCAGGAATTCTAGTTGCTCGCAGGCAATTTGACATTTTGTAGGGCGAGCGGTGAGTCCTGTTTCTCTAAGTCTTTCGAAGAGTAGGGAAACTGCGTCCAGGTGCTCCTCAAAGGTGTTCGTGGCAATAAGTATGTCGTCCATGAAATTACTTATCCCAGGGTGGTTCAGGGGTTCCAGTAGCTTCCTCATCATACGAGTAAAGACGCTTGGGGCGTTGCTTAGCCCAAATGGCAATACATTAAACTCGTAATGGCCTTCAGAAGTACTAAATGCTAACATATGTCGAATTTCCTCTTTTACCGGGATCTGGTAGTACCCTTTGCTAAGGTCTATCTTCGAAAAGTATCGTGCTCTACTCAGCTTGGTGAAAAGCTGATTCTGATCCGGTAAGGGCTCCGCTTGAAATTCCGTTACAGCGTTGAGCCTTCGGTAGTCTATGCAGAGGCGATGTTCTCCTGTGGATTTTCTAAGCAACACTACACTCGCACTATAAGGCGACTCTGATTTTGAGATAATATTTTCCTTAAGCAGGTACTCGATTTCCTCACCCAATGCCTTTGCTTTAGCATAAGGAACAGGATAGTTCTTAACTCGTACCGGGGCGAGGTCTGTTAGCTTCATATCAAATTCTATCAGGTTGGTCATGCCAGGTTTATCCGTGAGTGTACTAGGGTGTTTTCTCAACAACTGTTGAACCCGTGCCTGCTGATCCTCCGTTAAAGTTGAACTAATCTGAACATCTTGATGAGTTTCGCACACTGACGAAGAGGGTATTCACAGGAGGTCAGGGGTTCTGCCTCAGTTTCCGTCGCAATAGCCAGTGTCAGGAAATGTGCTGGTTCTGCACCTGGTCTTTCATAATATCGCTTCAGCAGGTTTATGTGGTAAATTTTCTGCTTCCCCTTTATGGCAATCTTGTAATTGGTGCGCGACATTTTCTCAACAATTTTATATGGACCTCTCCACCCGATTTGCAATTTATTATTGCTACTGGGCAGGAGTAATAATACCTGTTCTCCTACTTCTAGCTCCCTATCCTTCGCAGTGCGGTTGTAGTAACGCGCATGTTTACGACGGGCACGGCGTACATTTTCCTTTGCCAGTTCCCATCCTGTTTTAAGGCGTTGGGTCAACTCCTTCACGTATTGGGATGCAGAGGTGACCGTCTCATCAGCTTTATCATCTGTCCAAGTACGTAACAGTGCCTCTAAAGGTCCTTTTATAGGTCTACCAAACAGCAATGTGGCAGGAGGCATCCCAGTAGAATTGTGGGGTACTTCGCGGTAAGCAAATAGTGCTGCGGGTAAGTATTGATCCCAGCTCTCTGGTTTTTTCCTGCGCAAGTTTCCGAAGGATGGAAATAAGGGTCCCGTTAAACCGCTCCACCTGGCCATTTGCCTGGGGGTGGTAGGGAGAGGTGTGGATATGTCGGGCCTGAAATATCCTAAACACTTCCTCGGTGAGTTTTCCTCGGAATTGGGAACCATTATCTGTCAGGATCTGTGACGGAAACCCTAGCCGAGTAAATATGGTGAGCAGAGCCTCAGCAACATGCTTAGAATCACAGGCGGGCATAGCAATTGCCTCTGCCCACATGGAGCAACAATCCACTAACGTGAGTATATAACTGTTTCTCTTTTTGCTACGAGTAAGTGGACCCACAATATCCACCGCTACTCGTTCGAAGGGTGTGCCCAAGATTGGCATTTCTCCCAGAGTGGCTGGGGCCGTCCAGTGTTTCGGCGCTGTCCTCTGGCACTGCGGGCATGATTTCACATATCTCTGGATATCGGCGTTGATACCTGGCCAATAATAATGACATGAAATACGCTGAATCGTGGCACTTATGCCCATGTGGCCACTAAACGGAAGGGCATGGCCCATTTCTAGGACCTGGGCTCGGTATGCTGATGGAACCACAAGTTGCCCATGTTCCTGTCCTCCATTTCCTGCTTTCCGATGCAACAGCCCATTTTTCTTGTAGAAGTCTCCCTTTTGGAGAGGAGTGTGCGCTCTCGGTAGTTTTGTGTAGCAGGGTGCTAGAGATTGATCCTCCGTTTGTGCCTTTTTTAATTCCTCAGGAAGGATGTTGGGTGGGGATTCCAACTCCGTATTCCGTTTGGCCTGTCCTCTAGTGGTGACAGCCGCCACAACCAGAGGGTGAATGGGTTCTCCCAAGAACACATACCTACACCCTAAGATCAAGGGATAAATAGGGTCGTCCAAGATCGCTGCACGGATTTCCCCAGTCACATATTTTGATTTGACCTTAATCTTGGCTATGGCCAAACGCATAGGTGCTGCACTTTTAGTAGGTCCTTGTATTTCTATAGTGTCTTCTGTCATCTGGTCAGGCTTGACTAGGGATGCACAGACAACTGCGTCGAATGCAAGGCCTGTATCATAAAGGCAGGTCACCTCTTGGTCATTTACGAGGACTGTCTCAACGACCGGGGGATGTCGGGGTTTGTCCAGAGGTTCTTCCGGTCCATTTCCCCTTGCGGCACTTTTACGTAAGCAGGCAGCATGATGAGGTGGGTTTTTCCGGTTGCACTCCTGCGTATTGTGGGTGATGGTTCTACAGTGCTTACACCATTTTTCCCCTTGCCTCTGCTGCTGGAAATTAGATCTCTGAGTAGTCTTGTAGTCTGGCTTGTCATGCTTTTTGCAGTTAGTATACGGTGGTTTCACTTGGGGGTCCATGTGTGACTGAGCTGTCTGTCTAGGTACGTAATCTGGTTGTTTCCGTCTGGGTGGTGGATTCTCTGATAGTGCTGCCTGATATCGTTCCGCTAACTGGACTATGGATTCTAAAGTGCTGGCCCCATTCTCTGTCAGGAATCTTCTCATGTCGGAAGTCATGGTGTCCTTCAGTTGTTCGATCATGACCATTTCCTTCAGGCCTTCCCAATCATGAGTAAAATTCCCTAGGGCACCCCACTTCTCCACGTAGGAATCCAGTCTCGCAGCAAACTGAGCAAAGTTCTCTCCGACTTCCCTCCTAGAGTTACGGAACCTCTTCCTATAGGCGTCAGCATGTAGCTCATAACGAACCAATAGTGCCTTTTTCAAAGAGTCGTAGTCATCCTGTAAACCTGGAGGAAGCTTGCTATACACGTCATAAGCAGTTCCTCTAAGCCCTTGCGACAGTTTCAGGTTCCATTTGCTCTTCTCCAAACCAAACGTGGTGGCAAACTTCTCAAATTTGTCGAGATACCTATCGATCGAGTCGGCTTGTTCCGAGAAAGCTTCAAATGGAAACGTCAAAGGTCCCAAAGTTGACATGAGTGAGGATGGCAAAGGTCCGGTGCCCCCTGCGTGCAAGGAAGGCATATCATCTGACCGTGGCGATAGGTTGCCTGAGGAGGTAGATGCTGTCGCACCGGCTACTGGTTCAACTCTTTGAGCTTGTCCCTGCATCTCTAACTGCTTCATCTTCAATGCATGCTCGCGTTCATCTCTCTCGCTTCTTTCTCTAGCGTCTACAGCTTTTATCCTCTCATCTATTTCTGCTAACTTTATTCGCTCTTCTCTTTCAGCTTTCGCTGTTTCTCGAGCGTAATACTTATCAGTCTCGACACTGACATAATTTGCAAGGTCCACCCCACTATAACCTAGATCTCGACCGGCCTCCCCTAGTGCTGCCTTAAGCTTAACTATTTCAGCCATCTTTTGCAGTTAAAGTCCACACTGAGTAAGCTAGTGCTACCTTCCAATAGTATTTCTAGCAACAAGTAAATACTAATTATTTATCCGACTGCTGTAGAATGAAATTACTACAGTTATGGAGACTTAAGGTCTGTAATTCAATGAAATACAAAATCAAGAACTAACTTAATTAAACACAACATATATAAAGGGATTCACCAATCAATGCCTGAATTTCTAGAAAAAATGTTTTCTGTCTTTCTAGAGCTCACTGTGTGAAAATACATGTGTTAAAATGGTATACTGTAATGACAATGGATGATACTATCCCAGAGGTATGATAAAATACATAAGTTCAAATCCCGGACGAGCCCCCAGTGTCACGTAGCGTTTAAAGGATAAGAGAATTATTTAGAGGAAATAATAGATCTGATGTGGAAGATTTGGCTCAAGGAATCCCTGCTGGGTTTTCCCACTTCCAAAGGGTGACGAAGAGGGTAAATTCTCCTAACTCGACAGGTCTGGAAAAGATTGTAAGGAGATATTTGGTCTCTCGCTACCGTCGTCCCCTTCTCAGTTATCTATTATTATTATTCTTTAAATTATATTATATTTTACGAGCCCCCCCTCCCTTATAAAGGAAGATAAACATAGACAATATTCAACATCTAATGGAAGGAACAAAGCGTGGGGTACAGTATATACACCCAATTGGTTTATTGCAATAAAGTGAATAGATGGTGAATAATAGTATTGTCGATGGAATTAGTGTCTGCTGTATGTATTATGTGTCTCACAATTCACGTGTTTTTCATCATGGATGACTAAACTTTGTGGCATTGATTAGGTGAGTTTCCTTTGTCGTGGACTTAGCTTTTCAGCCCCCTGGCTGATAGTGAAGTGTGGTTAGTTCTCCGGTCTCCTGACGTTGCCCCAGTAGGTCTTGAATGGTTCGGATTTGCCTTCTCTGTGCTCGACTCCGTATTCTGCGCTGAGATTGGACTGTCGTGCAAGGCTCCACCATAGACTGAAGACAAATACGACGGCTTCATTAATTTTTCTAGCTTTAGAAAGCAGTCTTTCCCTAAGCCGTCCCTCTGCCCGTCACCTCAGATTTTAGTCTCTAACATCATATGTCTAGAGTCTAATCTTGAATTCAAGTTTCTCCTGTCTGTCCTTTATTATATTTCTCTGCCCCAGTGGCAGTATTATAATTCTTTAGACTGATTTATCGTCAGCTTAACCCGATGAATTATTATAAATGTCAGTTAAACCCACCAAATTTATCATAGAAATGTCGGCAACAGTATTCTAGTTCTGTGCCTCTAGCCTAATCGTCATGTCATTATGATGAATTTAACAAATAATTGGACATCCGTGTTTTTTAGAATTGTCTGACAACATTATCACACACTTCATGTCTGGTCGCCTCGTCATATAATTTATAATGAATATATGTCACGGTCGGTCAACATTATCGTTACTATTAATTTCCGTTAGTCTAAACGTCGGGTCGAAATTAATCAAATAATATGGAAATTAATAGCTATATATATATATATTCCCGTTATACATTATTATGAACATGTACATATCCCGTGGGATCATAAAATATACCCGATCACATGTGGCTGGATGTGATCGTAAAACAAAAATATGAATAAAGTAAAAATACCAATCTTGCGTCGATTTTGCAATGTACTACACATTTCATCACATTATATTCTAGCGAGATTTCACTTACCTACTCAAAGATGGACGCTAACCCGCAATTAGACACGTGGCTTCAGTGCTTTTAATGCGAGAATTCGCCGATAATTGGGTTAGACCTAGCTGTCTCAAGGGTTCCGGGCAAGTGAAGAATGCCCGTGTTTGGCGCACTTTTAGCGGGACATTTCCGCTTGGACACGTGATCCGTAGCGTGCATCATGTGACCTTAGCCTCGTTTTAGACGCTCCAATCAATAATGTTAAAAGTCACGTGATGTTTTCCTAAGTGGCCTAAACTGGTTTTATCAGCTTAAGCAGTCTTAAATTAAAACAGGTTCCTAGCTACCGAGGTCATTGGTCAACAATGACGTCGTATCTAAAAATAGCGAGGAGGAAATACTGAATGCTAGGAGAATTTCCGCCAGTGACAATTCCCGGGACTTTGCGATCATGCATTGAGGATGAGAAAAAAACGATGTCACGTAAATAATAAAAAAAATGAAGAGAAGATTGGGCAAGTTGTCACATCATCAAAGAACCTTGAAAGCATCCGCCATCGAAACAGCCACCTCACTTCCGTGTACATTAGGAGTTATGTGTGAGCAGCTTCCATGGCAGAACATAGTGCTGAAAACAACTTCAATTTTAATGGCCTACTCTTGATGTAGTTAACCATTCTGATCGTCTCATGCAGTAGTTTTTGAGTTCATGTATTAATAATTCTAAAATGAGGGCCTCTGTGTAGGAAACAGTATGTAAAAATAATGCCAGTGCAACGAATCCTTTCAGGCATCTCGACATAGAGGGAGCACCGTCCGCGCAGATGCTGATGCATAACTTCCATGACAAATCGTGAGAACTAAAATAACTGTAGACAGCATCATGAATATCTTGGACTTTTGTTATTTCTGGAAGAGGTTTGTTAAATAAAAATTGTTCAATGATGTCTCCGTTAACAAACAAACTTAGATATCTCCGTTAACAAACAAACCTAGATGTCTCCGTTACAAACAAACCTAGATGTCTCCGTTACAAACAAACCGAGATGTCTCCGTTACAAACAAACCTAGATGTCTCCGTTAACAAACAAACCTAGATGTCTCCGTAATAAACAAATCTAGATGTCTCCGTTACAAACAACCCTAGATGTCTCCGTTAACAAACAAACCTAGATGTCTCCGTTAACAAACAAACCTAGATGTCTCCGTTACAAACAAACCTACGGAATGCTAGCTTTTCTAGTGATGTCAGTTTACCTGTCCAACTGGGTGGCAAACAAATTGGCTTCTTTGACGTTACTATCACGTCTTGGGCATGTCTTGTATACGCCGACTAATAGTGTTATTAGACAGAGGGATTTTCAAATTTTTTTTCGTATTCCCCGCCAAACATAATATTTACAATTTTACACTACATTCGAGGAACACATAGTAGCGCTCTCCGTGTTGTTAAATAGACTGAGAGAAACGGGATTGACAGCACGTCCTACTAAGTGTCATATTGGATGTGAGAAATTGGAATTTTTAGGTCACACTATCTCTACAGGGCAAATGTCTCCTGACCCAAAGAAGGTAGAGAAAATGTGGAAAGCGATCACCAGCCTTTGATGTTTTTAGCGGTGTCTAAAAAAATTAAATTCACGACTTTTAGGGTGGGGTTTACTTTTATCTCCATATTCGTTCAATGTAAGATACATTCCAGGACGGGACAATCTTTTTTAAGTCGTCATCCTATCAAAGGAGATATAGAGAGACAGAAAAGTAAGGAAAAACTGCAGCATGTGTTACCAAAAAGTTAACCGTGCATGCACTGTTTTAAAGAAGAGGGCTCTGTAGCGAGATTTGGTACCACTTGCTTTGTTTGTGAAAAAAATGTGTAACGCCACACACACACACACACACACACACACACACACACACACACACACACACACACACACAGCGCAGGGATAACGCGGTGGATCTTGCTTTGAAGTTTGAAGGTGGCGGAAACATTTGCGTCACGTCTATCCGAACGGCATTCGAGAACGAGGAAATAGCGAATATAGGAAATATGGCTGACTTTAAAATTTTGCATTAACAGGAAAGAAAATTTAAAGCTACAGGAGCAACCCTGGTTGAAAGTTATTAAAACTATATTAATTCACAAGAGGAGTGTAGTGAATTTCTAAATACAATATCTAAATTAATATATAACAATATAGGGCATAACGGCAAAATAAGAAAGTATAAAAGAATTTTCTGCTAGAACTGTTGGTATCGCCTACGCCTTCAGATTATTATTTGCTAACGAATAGCCGAACAAAACGGTACCCAATTTTTCAAATTCGTCCTTGACATAATCACTTTTCCTAGTTCTAAGAAAATATGTGCCTAAAATGCATTGTGGAACGAGGAGGGGAAAGGATAGATGAAATGCTAATTCGTTTCGCATTGATTTTAAACTAAAAGCCAATACTAGCACAGGGGCAAGCCTTGCCTTAGGGGTTTCCCCAAAATACGAGGAAAAAGTTAGAACATGTAAACAACTCGTGTCACAAAAACAACCTTAGCTCTTATTTCAAAGGACGTAATTATCACGTAAATAGAGAAGACAGCACATGGAAAAGAATTGAACGTGTAGTAGACTAAAAATAAAAAACACTAACTTAGGAAAAAAAAAAAACTGTGTACTTCTGAACCAAGCCAACTAGTCCCATATAAATTGTATATTCGTGTACCTTAGGATTTGTTGACAAAGAATATGGTAATAGTTACGCAAATAGTCCATTAATTAACTAATTATAGCCATAATACTATAGTGGACCCGACCAGACTGTCAAGTAAAGATCATGCCTGCTTGTAATTTTTTATGGCATGTTTTGAAAAAAACGACTTTGGGTAAATGAGGTTAAAAGGTACGGGATATTTGATTGGGTGGATTTTAAAGGAAGGCGAAGTATGATTGGTTGACCTAAAACTAAAACTATATTTGCCTTGGAAACATATTGGGAGTTGTTATTTGAAACGATAGATTCAAAAATAAATGTAAACATGGTCCCATTGAACAAAGCAGTAGATACTGGTACGAAACGGGGACTGTTCACTGCCATTTCAAGTAAATTTTGTGTAAAGCAAGATCGATGAGAGCAGGCGGAGAAATTTTCTAACATAGGAAAAGCCTGGACATAGGGCAGATCGAAAATGTGCCATATTGCCTAGTCATCGTTTACTTGTGTTATTTCCTTGCATCTGTGGTAAGATTGATTTTCTTAACATTTTATTTAAAATAAAATTTGAATGTGAGATACTAACATACGACTGTAAGTAAGTGAGTCTATGGCAGACTCAAAACAGAGTCTAGAGATTGATCCAGCATATCTTCTTCTTCTTCTTCTTCTCGTTCGCTGTTGTTTAGAAATGTCTACACAAGAAGTCCGGTTTTCTGGATGTATGTTGCTGTGGTTGAAAGTTCTTCAAGACTCCCAAACAGCTTTGTGTGGATGTGCGTCTCTGTGGGCCAATGTTCAGTTCGCAATTGACTAAGCATGTGGCAGTCTTGCAGGATGTGTTCGGCTGTCTGTGCTGCCTGTCCACACGTACATAGGGGTGATGGGACCAATCTCAGTCTGTATAAGTGACTGTTCAGTCTGTTGTGTCCTGTTCTCATACGGAACAGGATCACCTGTTTTGCTCGATCAGGATATTGATAGTTGTCTCTTTGTTGATCAATTTTCCTGATGGCCTTGATAAGGGTCTTCTTTTCCTGGAATGTGATTGTTTGTTCTTTTTGTTCCTGTGTTGCTCCCTCTTTTGCTAACATATCTGCTCTCTCATTTCCTGGTATGCCACAGTGTGATGGTATCCACTGTAGCACTACCCTTCTTTTGATATTTACTTCGCATAGGACTTTGTTTAATTCTGGCAGTTTATCACTGTTGAGGGCTTGCAGAACTGACATTGCATCGGTAAGGAATACAACCTGCTGACATTGGCTTATTGTGTTATTTATTATTCCTGCAGCAATGCTTATGGCCTGTACTTCAGCAGCATAGTTTGAACAGAATATTCCAGTAGGTGAACAGGTGGATTCATTTCCTTTGTCTGGATAGACCACATAAACTCCTGCGCCTCCGTTCTTCACTGCTCTGGTTGCAGATCCATCAGTATATACTTGGATCCATGCTTCTCTGGGGTATAGTTCTTCAATCATGTCACATGCTGCTATTTTCCTTTGGAGAGTATTTAGCTCTCCCATGGGGGCAGGTGGTAGTTATGGAGGTCTTAATACTGAAATTTTGATGTTGTTCCCATGGGGTTGGGAGGAGTGTGGGAGTTATTTCCTTAGTGATGTCTGGTAGTTCATCCTTGTATGTTCTAATTAGTTTTTTGGACCGATGCACAAAACTGCTTCTCTTCAACCTCCCACTGGCTAAATCTCCAAATCTAGTTTTCATTGGATGTGCGGGCATGTTCTTGTACTTTTCTGCTTGGATCAGGGTCTTAGTGTCTCGTCTGTATAATAAAGGTGGAATGCCTGTGATTTTTTCCATTTCATTTATTGGTGTGGTCTTCATGGCACCCGTGATCAACCTAAGCGCTTGATTTTGTACTTTGATCCAGCATATGAAAGACTATCAGAGAGGTGTAGACCAACTAAATTATATAGGATTATCATCAGGAGCATAATACCTATCCTATTGTAAGGACAACAGATCATTGCTGGAATTGCAGAGGCGTTGCAACTATTAGGGGAGAGGAATACTGGTATACCTGGTCACATCAAAAGAAACTGGTGAAAGGGATTGTCGTAAAGAGCTGATCTTGCATGTTTGTTTGTAATGTGCCTGTACTGGTTGTTGAATATTATTGTAGGCTGTTGATTACGAAGGAGGCATATCCTTC
Organism: Oreohelix idahoensis; assembly: GCA_024509875.1. Classification (NCBI taxonomy): domain Eukaryota; kingdom Metazoa; phylum Mollusca; class Gastropoda; order Stylommatophora; family Oreohelicidae; genus Oreohelix; species Oreohelix idahoensis. The sequence goes on along the minus strand of JAMPIV010009430.1, from coordinate 34,827 downwards.
TGATTTCAGAGGGTTGTGGTTGCTGTCAATAACTGGTGCCAGACTACAGTGGGCCGATATATTCATGCCACAGTCTTGCCTTTTTCGGAGACAACTGTAAACCACCATCATTCTTGAAGAAGTGGGAGCTGAAGGTTGTCGTTCAGCGAAGTGCAGGAAGATTCCTACATCATATTACAAAGATAGGTGCATGTTTCGGCACCTGATCGCTCAACTAACATTATAGTATAAATAAGAAACTGGGAATAGTGATATAAACATTCCATCAGTGTCCACAAAAACTTACAACAACATGCAGAGATGATGATAATAAACAATCAACCAGTGTATACTAGAAGTCACCTCAGTTAGATAATACAACTACACCCTTATATAATAAAATGTGTATTATGGTCAGAAGACCCATTGTGTAAATTGATTGATGTAATTAATTTCTATGATTTCACTATTGATTGTCAGTCCTGATTCCAAATAAATCAGATTCAGGACAATAAATTGAACAACATTAACTTTACCAAACTTTCAACCACTGACTTACTAAAGATAGTCTTTTAAAGTGTAGTTCGTATGTGATTGTCGTGGTACTGTTGTGTTGTATTAGATAATAAAATAATTTGTGTAATTGTTTATATGTTTAGTTGGTTAATGCAACCTTACACTAACATTTCATAACCCTAGACACCAAACGTAGTCATCTTACATTCTATCTAGAATAAGTCTGAATGAGATCATAGTGATGGTAATAGAAAGGTGCCCTGGAAATTTACTCCAATATTTATTATATTCAGGGACCTTCACAGCTGACCTCATTCAGTACACTAAGATTTCTTAACAACAAACTGTATTAACATCAAACCCACCACATATATTGGGGTCTCGCTCCTGGGGATTGAACTTTTCATAACACCAGCTATATTGGGTAGTTTGCTTCTGGGATTTTAAATTCTTAAAATATTATCAATTATATTAGGAATCTCAGATAGTATAAAACTTAAAGCATTCCTTTTTGGAGAAATTAAATAGTGGTTGAGCTATCAGTGCCTGTGGTTGTTCTTAGTTATAATTAGAAATTGTTAGTTATAATTAGAAATTAGTCTAGTTAGAAATTTTAAAGGTTTGCCTAGTACAAAATGGCTGATCTGGCAAAGTTTCGATCTGCTGCTGTGCAGGCTGCTAAAGAATTGGGAATGGAGGGACAAATTATGATTGCTTATGTCACAACTGAATGTGACAAATTTATTGAACGCGAAGAAAAAAAATTAGAAAAAGAGGCTGAAAGAAAGTTAGAGGCTGAAAAAGAAATTAAGAGGCTGCAGATTGAGGCTGACAAGGAGGCTAGGGCATTGGAGGCAGAAGAAAAGAGATTAGCTGCAGAAATAGAAGAAAAAAAAGGCAGAAAGGGAAGCAGAAAAGGAGGAGAAGAGATTACAAAGGGAACATGAGTTACGACTAAGGGAGTTAGAATTTCAAGGCCATGCTCCTGAAAATGGTGCCAGTCCCTTTACCTCAGATGCTACTGTTAGTCAGGGAGCCTCAACCTCAGCTATGAGTTTTCATTTAGACCATTTTGTTGAGAAAGACGATGACATAGAAAGTTACCTAAATAGATAGGAACTTTTAGCTACCACATATGGTTTAGAGAGAGAAAGGTGGAGCCTAAAGTTATCACAAGGGCTTCGTGGTACAGCTTATGAAGTTTTTGCCAAGATGAGCAAGGATGATCAGGACAATTATGACATGCTAAAGCAGGCTCTTTTGTTAAGATATGAAAAGAATGGAGAATTTTATAGAAAAAAATTTAGGAATGCCAAACTAATGTCGGGTGAGACTTATCACCAGTTCTCTGCACGGTTAGAGACTTACTTGGAGAAATGGACTGCTCTGGGTAAAACCCAAGATCTTAAGGAAATGATCCTTATTGAGCAGCTAAGAGAGTCCATGGCTACAGACCTGAGAAAGTTTCTCATGGAACAAGGTGCAGAGAGGCTGGGTGAGTTACTCAATGTCGCTGAGAGGTATCAGTCAGCCCAAGCAGAGGTAGTTGGAAATAAAAAGAAACAGGTAGACAATTTTAAGGCACCTCAAAACTTTAATAAGTTTGACCATAGAGACCAGAACAAAGGTAAGCACCAGTTTGAAAGGCCACGCAATGACTATAATAATAAAACCTCACAATTCAATGAAAGGAAATATAATGACAGAAAACCCTTTAACCAAGGAAAGAAGTATTGTAAACATTGTCGGATGGACAACCATAACACTGACAATTGTAGAAGGAAAACTCCTACTTTCGCTGCAATGAAAATGGGGAGAAAGGGAGTAAAGGTCAACCTTACTGAACAACAGGAACCTTACCACCCCCCAGTGTGTGAAGATGTAACATGCAATGGTGTCACCATAAGGTGTTTGTATGATACTGGATTAGATTATAATTCAGTTGTGAGTTCTCACCTGGTGCTGGCAGATCAATACACCACAGAAACAGTGTAGATTCAAACTGCAACCAAGGACGTAGCGACCATGACACTTCCCGTCGCCAGGATAAATGTGAATACGCGATATGTGGAAGGAATCATAAAAGCAGCAGTGATAAATGAACCAATCTACCCTCTGATATTGGGGTGTAGATATGTCTTCTTGGGGAATCCCAAGAGACCTGTGACCATGGCAACAGTGCAGACCAGATCACAGTCTACAAAGGAGGAGGATAATCCGATAAATACCCATCCAGATGAGATGAGGAAGGCACAGGCGGAGGATAAGACCCTCAAGCCTTGTTTTAAGAAATTGCCCAAATGTCATACACCTCCAGGCAAGGGAGATTTCTATATGAAGAACAAATTGATATATAGGAAGGCTGGAAATGGATCCAATGGTCACGGACAGCTGGTCCTTCCAATTTCATATAGGACTAAAGTGTTGGAACTAGGGCATGCGATTCCCTTCAGTGGTCATATGGGGATCAGCGCAACAGGACAGCGTATAGCTTGTCATTATTTCTGGCCAGGAATAACTGAAGACATAAAGAGATATGAAATATCCTGTCCAGAGTGCCAACGGGTAGCTCAAAAGCATTGGACTGCTCCAGTAACTCTAGGGGAAATGCCCATAGTGGGAACCCCCCTTGAAAGAGTTGCCGTGGACATTGTGGGACCTCTCACTCGGACTAAGAGGAAGAACAGTTACATTATGACTCTGGTGGATACTTGTTCTATGTGGGGAGAGGCGGTAGCCCTGTCATCAATTGATTCAAAGCATGTGGCAGAGGCATTACTCACAATCTTCACCAGGTTAGGCTTTCCCAACCAAATCTTGACTGATAATGGCTCTCAGTTCAAGGGGACACTAACAGAAGAAGTATTCAGGATCTTTCAAGCCAAACACTTTCATTGTAGCCCGTATCATCCTCAAGGAAATGGCCAAGTGGAAAGATTTAACGGGACTCTCATGTCGATCCTGAGGAAGTTGGCACATGAAAAACCAGATACATGGGATCAGTACCTTCCCGCCGCCCTGTTTGCCTAACGGGAGGTACACCATAGTTCAACCGGTATGGCCCCGGCAACATTGTTATTTGGAAGGCCAATAAAAGGTCCCTTGGAAGCCTTGTTAAGGACCTGGACCGATGAAAAGGCAGAAGAAAATATTACCTCATCATATCAATATGTGAACGAGCTGACCACTCGCCTTAAAACTGGCTGGAAACTTGCCAATGAAAATTTGAGACAAGCCAGGAAAAAGCATGCTGCCTATTACAATAAGAAAGCGAAGGATCGAGAATTATCTAACGGAGAGAAGGTGCTCCTTCTACTGCCTGGCAGCCAGAATAAATTGCAAATTGGATGGCAAGGTCCATATACAGTTCTAGAGAAGGTGTCTAGAACAAATTATAAGATAGATAAGAAAAGGAAAGAGAAAATCTATCATGTGAATCTCCTGAAGAAATAACTGGACAGAGAAAACCAGGAAGAGACACACCTACTGACCTTGTCTGTTGCAATGGAGATGAAAAAGGAACCACTCACTTCTCATGAATATCCTTTACATCCCTGTGAAACCACCGCACAGGTAAAAATTAGCACACACTTAACGGAAATTCAGAGGGAGCGGGTTCAACAGGTTCTGAATAATCATACAGATGTGTTAACGGACCGTCCGGGGCATACAAATTTATTGGAGTATGATATGAAACTCATAGACCCAACACCAATCTGTATGAAAGCCTATTCGATTCCGTTCGCTAAGGAAAAAGCTTTAAGGGAGGAGATAGATTATCTGTTGAGAGAACGGATTATCTCGCACAGTGAATCTCCCTACAGTTCCAGTGTGGTTCTGTTAAGAAAACCCTCTGGAGAACACAGGCTGTGTATAGATTACAGGAAACTGAATGCTGTCACAGAAGGTCAGGTGGATCCATTACCTGATACAAATCAGCTGTTTGCCAGACTGAATAGAGCTAAATATTTCTCTAAAGTGGATCTGAGCAAAGGCTACTATCAGATTCCAGTAAAGCCGGAAGTTATAACCTTATTTAGCCTTTAGCACCTCGGAAGGACATTATGAATTTAATATGTTGCCATTCGGGCTGAAAAATGCACCGAGTGTGTTTTCGAGGATGATGAGAAAGTTACTGGATCCCCCGAAGAATCCATGCATCACCAACTTCATGGATGATATTCTTATAGCAACAGAAACATTTGAGGAACACATTAACTCTCTGAATATGTTGTTTGATCGATTGAGAGAGACCAATTTGACAGCTAGACCGACGAAATGCTGTGTTGGATGTAAAGAGCTGGAATTCTTGGGCCACACAGTACATCAGGGAAACATGACCCCTGACCCCAAGAATCTGGAGAAGTTAAAAAAAGCACCAAGACCACAAACAAAAAAAGATGTGCGATCTTTTGTCTCATTATGTGGTTTTTACCAAAAGTATATAAAAAACTTTAACTCCATATGTGCTCCATTGACTGATTTAATGCGCAAAGGAAATCCTGATAGAATTATTTGGACGGCGCAATGTGAATTAGCATACCAAGAATTGAAAGAAAAGCTCACAAGCAGGCCTATTTTGAAATTACCTGACTTAAGTGAAGAATTCATTCTGAGAACGGATGTGAGTAATATCGGTTTGGGTGCAGCTCTATTACAACGGTCAAATTCACTTGATGGGGAATTAACCCCAGTAGCTTATGCTAGCCGTAAGTTGAATACAGCAGAACAAAAATATTCAACAAGTGAAAAAGAATGTCTCGCTGTCATCTGGGGTATAAAAAAGTTCCAGATTTATCTCTATGGACAATCATTTAGGATCCAGACAGATCATAAACCACTCGTGTGTCTGTCACAAGCAAGGCATGAAAATGCTAGGTTATTACGCTGGTCTTTGCTCTTACAGCCATTCCAGTTTACCATAGAGTACATTCCCGGAAAAACTAATGTGGGAGCTGATTTTTTAAGCAGACATCCATACGACGAACATCAGAGTAGTCATCAGGCATAGATAGTAAATTCATCTATGTGTATTTAGAAGTAGGAACTGACATATGATCGTCTGTTCTAAAGGGGGGACATGTGTAGTGAATTTCTAAATACAATATCTAAATTAATATATAACAATATAGGGCATAACGGCAAAATAAGAAAGTATAAAAGAATTTTCTGCTAGAACTGTTGGTATCGCCTACGCCTTCAGATTATTATTTGCTAACGAATAGCCGAACAAAACGGTACCCAATTTTTCAAATTCGTCCTTGACATAATCACTTTTCCTAGTTCTAAGAAAATATGTGCCTAAAATGCATTGTGGAACGAGGAGGGGAAAGGATAGATGAAATGCTAATTCGTTTCGCATTGATTTTAAACTAAAAGCCAATACTAGCACAGGGGCAAGCCTTGCCTTAGGGGTTTCCCCAAAATACGAGGAAAAAGTTAGAACATGTAGACAACTCGTGTCACAAAAACAACCTTAGCTCTTATTTCAAAGGACGTAATTATCACGTAAATAGAGAAGACAGCACATGGAAAAGAATTGAACGTGTAGTAGACTAAAAATAAAAAAAACACTAACTTAGAAAAAAAAAACTGTGTACTTCTGAACCAAGCCAACTAGTCCCATATAAATTGTATATTCGTGTACCTTAGGACTTGTTGACAAAGAATATGGTAATAGTTACGCAAATAGTCCATTAATTAACTAATTATAGCCATAATACTATAGTGGACCCGACCAGACTGTCAAGTAAAGATCATGCCTGCTTGTAATTTTTTATGGCATGTTTTGAAAAAAACGACTTTGGGTAAATGAGGTTAAAAGGTACGGGATATTTGATTGGGTGGATTTTAAAGGAAGGCGAAGTATGATTGGTTGACCTAAAACTAAAAATATATTTGCCTTGGAAACATATTGGGAGATTGTTATTTGAAACGATAGATTCAAAAATAAATGTAAACATGGTCCCATTGGACAAAGCAGTAGATACTGGTACGAAACGGGGACTGTTCACTGCCATTTCAAGTAAATTTTGTGTAAAGCAAGATCGATGAGAGCAGGCGGAGAAATTTTCTAACATAGGAAAAGCCTGGACATAGGGCAGATCGAAAATGTGCCATATTGCCTAGTCATCGTTTACTTGTGTTATTTCCTTGCATCTGTGGTAAGATTGATTTTCTTAACATTTTATTTAAAATAAAATTTGAATGTGAGATACTAACATACGACTGTAAGTAAGTGAGTCTATGGCAGACTCAAAACAGAGTCTAGAGATTGATCCAGCATATGAAAGACTATCAGAGAGGTGTAGACCAACTAAATTATATAGGATTATCATCAGGAGCATAATACCTATCCTATTGTATGGACAACAGATCATTGCTGGAATTGCAGAGGCGTTGCAACCATTAGGGGAGAGCAATACTGGTATACCTGGTCACATCAAAAGAAACTGGTGAAAGGGATTGTCGTAAAGAGCTGATCTTGCATGTTTGTTTGTAATGTGCCTGTACTGGTTGTTGAATATTATTGTAGGCTGTTGATTACGAAGGAGGCATATCCTTCTGATTTCAGAGGGTTGTGGTTGCTGTCAATAACTGGTGCCAGACTACAGTGGGCCGATATATTCATGCCACAGTCTTGCCTTTTTCGGAGACAACTGTAAACCACCATCATTCTTGAAGAAGTGGGAGCTGAAGGTTGTCGTTCAGCGAAGTGCAGGAAGATTCCTACATCATATTACAAAGATAGGTGCATGTTTCGGCACCTGATCGCTCAACTAACATTATAGTATAAATAAGAAACTGGGAATAGTGATATAAACATTCCATCAGTGTCCACAAAAACTTACAACAACATGCAGAGATGATGATAATAAACAATCAACCAGTGTATACTAGAAGTCACCTCAGTTAGATAATACAACTACACCCTTATATAATAAAATGTGTATTATGGTCAGAAGACCCATTGTGTAAATTGATTGATGTAATTAATTTCTATGATTTCACTATTGATTGTCAGTCCTGATTCCAAATAAATCAGATTCAGGACAATAAATTGAAAACATTAACTTTACCAAACTTTCAACCACTGACTTACTAAAGATAGTCTTTTAAAGTGTAGTTTGTATGTGATTGTCGTGGTACTGTTGTGTTGTATTAGATAATAAAATAATTTGTGTAATTGTTTATATGTTTAGTTGGTTAATGCAACCTTACACTAACATTTCATAACCCTAGACACCAAACGTAGTCATCTTACATTCTATCTAGAATAAGTCTGAATGAGATCATAGTGGTGGTAGTAGAAAGGTGCCCTGGAAATTTACTCTAATATTTATTATATTCAGGGACCTTCACAGCTGACCTCATTCAGTACACTAAGATTTCTTAACAACAAACTGTATTAACATCAAACCCACCACATATATTGGGGTCTCGCTCCTGGGGATTGAACTTTTCATAACACCAGCTATATTGGGTAGTTTGCTTCTGGGATTTTAAATTCTTAAAATATTATCAATTATATTAGGAATCTCAGATAGTATAAAACTAAAAGCATTCCTTTTTGGAGAAATTAAATAGTGGTTGAGCTATCAGTGCCTGTGGTTGTTCTTAGTTATAATTAGAAATTGTTAGTTATAATTAGAAATTTGTCTAGTTAGAAATTTTAAAGGTTTGCCTAGTACAAAATGGCTGATCTGGCAAAGTTTCGATCTGCTGCTGTGCAGGCTGCTAAAGAATTGGGAATGGAGGGGCAAATTATGATTGCTTATGTCACAACTGAATGTGACAAATTTATTGAACGCGAAGAAAAAAGATTAGAAAAAGAGGCTGAAAGAAAGTTAGAGGCTGAAAAATAAATTAAGAGGCTGCAGATTGAGGCTGACAAGGAGGCTAGGGCATTGGAAGCAGAGGAAAAGAGATTAGCTGCAGAAAGAGAAGAAAAAAAGGCAGAAAGGGAAGCAGAAAAGGAGGAGAAGAGATTACAAAAGGAACATGAGTTACGACTAAGGGAGTTAGAATTTCAAGGCCATGCTCCTGAAAATGGTGCCAGTCCCTTTACCTCAGATGCTACTGTTAGTCAGGGAGCCTCAACCTCAGCTATGAGTTTTCATTTAGACCATTTTGTTGAGAAAGACGATGACATAGAAAGTTACCTAAATAGATATGAACTTTTAGCTACCACATATGGTTTAGAGAGAGAAAGGTGGAGCCTAAAGTTATCACAAGGGCTTCGTGGTACAGCTTATGAAGTTTTTGCCAAGATGAGCAGGGATGATCAGGACAATTATGACATGCTAAAGCAGGCTCTTTTGTTAAGATATGAAAAGAATGGGGAATTTTATAGAAAAAAATTTAGGAATGCCAAACTACTGTCGGGTGAGACTTATCACCAGTTCTCTGCACGGTTAGAGACTTACTTGGAGAAATGGACTGCTCTGGGTAAAACCCAAGATCTTAAGGAAATGATCCTTATTGAGCAACTAAGAGAGTCCATGGCTCCAGACCTGAGAAAGTTTCTCATGGAACAAGGTGCAGAGAGGCTGGGTGAGTTACTCAATGTCGCTGAGAGGTATCAGTCAGCCCAAGCAGAGGTAGTTGGAAATAAAAAGAAACAGGTAGACAATTTTAAGGCACCTCAAAACTTTAATAAGTTTGACCATAGAGACCAGAACAAAGGTAAGCACCAGTTTGATAGGCCACGCAATGACTATAATAATAAACCCTCACAATTCAATGAAAGGAAATATAATGACAGAAAACCCTTTAACCAAGGAAAGAAGTATTGTAAACATTGTCGGATGGACAACCATAACACTGACAATTGTAGAAGGAAAACTCCTACTTTCGCTGCAATGAAAATGGGGAGAAAGGGAGTAAAGGTCAACCTTACTGAACAACAGGAACCTTACCACCCCCCAGTGTGTGAAGATGTAACATGCAATGGTGTCACCATAAGGTGTTTGTATGATACTGGATTAGATTATGATTCAGTTGTGAGTTCTCACCTGGTGCAGGCAGATCAATACACCACAGAAACAGTGGAGATTCAAACTGCAACCAAGGACGTAGCGACCATGACACTTCCCGTCGCCAGGATAAATGTGAAAACGCGATATGTGGAAGGAATCATAAAAGCAGCAGTGATAAATGAACCAATCTACCCTCTGATATTGGGGTGTAGATGTCTTCTTGGGGAATCCCAAGAGACCTGTGACCATGGCAACAGTGCAGACCAGATCACAGTCTACAAAGGAGGAGGATAATCCGATAAATACCCATCCAGATGAGATGAGGAAGGCACAGGCGGAGGATAAGACCCTCAAGCCTTGTTTTAAGAAATTGCCCAAATGTCATACACCTCCAGGCAAGGGAGATTTCTATATGAAGAACAAATTGATATATAGGAAGGCTGGAAATGGATCCAATGGTCACGGACAGCTGGTCCTTCCAATTTCATATAGGACTAAAGTGTTGGAACTAGGGCATGCGATTCCCTTCAGTGGTCATATGGGGATCAGCGCAACAGGACAGCGTATAGCTTGTCATTATTTCTGGCCAGGAATAACTGAAGACATAAAGAGATATGTAAAATCCTGTCCAGAGTGCCAACGGGTAGCTCAAAAGCATTGGACTGCTCCAGTAACTCTAGGGGAAATGCCCATAGTGGGAACCCCCCTTGAAAGAGTTGCCGTGGACATTGTGGGACCTCTCACTCGGACTAAGAGGAAGAACAGTTACATTATGACTCTGGTGGACACTTGTTCTATGTGGGGAGAGGCGGTAGCCCTGTCATCAATTGATTCGAAGCATGTGGCAGAGGCATTACTCACAATCTTCACCAGGTTAGGCTTTCCCAACCAAATCTTGACTGATAATGGCTCTCAGTTCAAGGGGGAAACTAACAGAAGAAGTATTCAGGATCTTTCAAGCCAAACACTTTCATTGTAGCCCGTATCATCCTCAAGGAAATGGCCAAGTGGAAAGATTTAACGGGACTCTCATGTCGATCCTGAGGAAGTTGGCACATGAAAAACCAGATACATGGGATCAGTACCTTCCCGCCGCCCTGTTTGCCTACCGGGAGGTACACCATAGTTCAACCGGTATTGCCCCGGCAACATTGTTATTTGGAAGGCCAATAAAAGGTCCCTTGGAAGCCTTGTTAAGGACCTGGACCGATGAAAAGGCAGAAGAAAATATTACCTCATCATATCAATATGTGAACGAGCTGACCACTCGTCTTAAAACTGGCTGGAAACTTGCCAATGAAAATTTGAGACAAGCCAGGAAAAAGCATGCTGCCTATTACAATAAGAAAGCGAAGGATCGAGAATTATCTAACGGAGAGAAGGTGCTCCTTCTACTGCCCGGCAGCCAGAATAAATTGCAAATTGGATGGCAAGGTCCATATACAGTTCTAGAGAAGGTGTCTAGAACAAATTATAAGATAGATAAGAAAAGGAAAGAGAAAATCTATCATGTGAATCTCCTGAAGAAATATCTGGACAGAGAAAACCAGGAAGAGACACACCTACTGACCTTGTCTGTTGCAATGGAGATGAAAAAGGAACCACTCACTTCTCATGAATATCCTTTACATCCCTGTGAAACCGCCGCACAGGTAAAAATTAGCACACACTTAACGGAAATTCAGAGGGAGAGGGTTCAACAGGTTCTGAATAATCATACAGATGTGTTAACGGACCGTCCGGGGCATACAAATTTATTGGAGTATGATATGAAACTCATAGACCCAACACCAATCTGTATGAAAGCCTATTCGATTCCGTTCGCTAAGGAAAAAGCTTTAAGGGAGGAGATAGATTATCTGTTGAGAGAAGGGATTATCTCGCACAGTGAATCTCCCTACAGTTCCAGTGTGGTTGTTAAGAAAAAACCCTCTGGAGAACACAGGCTGTGTATAGATTACAGGAAACTGAATGCTGTCACAGAAGGTCAGGTGGATCCATTACCTGATACAAATCAGCTGTTTGCCAGACTGAATAGAGCTAAATATTTCTCTAAAGTGGATCTGAGCAAAGGCTACTATCATCAGATTCCAGTAAAGCCGGAAGTTAAAACCTTATTTAGCCTTTAGCACCTCGGAAGGACATTACGAATTTAATATGTTGCCATTCGGGCTGAAAATTGCACCGAGTGTGTTTTCGAGGATGATGAGAAAGTTACTGGATCCCCCGAAGAATCCATGCATCACCAACTTCATGGATGATATTCTCATAGCAACAGAAACATTTGAGGAACACATTAACTCTCTGAATATGTTGTTTGATCGATTGAGAGAGACCAATTTGACAGCTAGACCGACGAAATGCTGTGTTGGATGTAAAGAGCTGGAATTCTTGGGCCACACAGTACATCAGGGAAACATGACCCCTGACCCCAAGAACCTGGAGAAATTAAAAAAAGCACTAAGACCACAAACAAAAAAAGATGTGCGATCTTTTGTCTCATTATGTGGTTTTTACCAAAAGTAAATAAAAAACTTTAACTCCATATGTGCTCCATTGACTGATTTAATGCGCAAAGGAAATCCTGATAGAATTATTTGGACGGCGCAATGTGAATTAGCATACCAAGAATTGAAAGAAAAGCTCACAAGCAGGCCTATTTTGAAATTACCTGACTTAAGTGAAGAATTCATTCTGAGAACGGATGCGAGTAATATCGGTTTGGGTGCAGCTCTATTACAACGGTCAAATTCACTTGATGGGGAATTAACCCCAGTAGCTTATGCTAGCCGTAAGTTGAATACAGCAGAACAAAAATATTCAACAAGTGAAAAAGAATGTCTCGCTGTCATCTGGGGTATAAAAAAAGTTCCAGATTTATCTCTATGGACAATCATTTAGGATCCAGACAGATCATAAACCACTCGTGTGTCTGTCACAAGCAAGGCATGAAAATGCTAGGTTATTACGCTGGTCTTTGCTCTTACAGCCATTCCAGTTTACCATAGAGTACATTCCCGGAAAAACTAATGTGGGAGCTGATTTTTTAAGCAGACATCCATACGACGAACATCAGAGTAGTCATCAGGCATAGATAGTAAATTCATCTATGTGTATTTAGAAATAGGAACTGACATATGATCGTCTGTTCTAAAGGGGGGACATGTGTAGTGAATTTCTAAATACAATATCTAAATTAATATATAACAATATAGGGCATAACGGCAAAATAAGAAAGTATAAAAGAATTTTCTGCTAGAACTGTTGGTATCGCCTACGCCTTCAGATTATTATTTGCTAACGAATAGCCGAACAAAACGGTACCCAATTTTTCAAATTCGTCCTTGACATAATCACTTTTCCTAGTTCTAAGAAAATATGTGCCTAAAATGCATTGTGGAACGAGAGGAGGGGAAAGGATAGATGAAATGCTAATTCGTTTCGCATTGATTTTAAACTAAAAGCCAATACTAGCACAGGGGCAAGCCTTGCCTTAGGGGTTTCCCCAAAATACGAGGAAAAAGTTAGAACATGTAGACAACTCGTGTCACAAAAACAACCTTAGCTCTTATTTCAAAGGACGTAATTATCACGTAAATAGAGAAGACAGCACATGGAAAAGAATTGAACGTGTAGTAGACTAAAAATAAAAAACACTAACTTAGGAAAAAAAAAAACTGTGTACTTCTGAACCAAGCCAACTAGTCCCATATAAATTGTATATTCGTGTACCTTAGGACTTGTTGACAAAGAATATGGTAATAGTTACGCAAATAGTCCATTAATTAACTAATTATAGCCATAATACTATAGTGGACCCGACCAGACTGTCAAGTAAAGATCATGCCTGCTTGTAATTTTTTATGGCATGTTTTGAAAAAAACGACTTTGGGTAAATGAGGTTAAAAGGTACGGGATATTTGATTGGGTGGATTTTAAAGGAAGGCGAAGTATGATTGGTTGACCTAAAACTAAAAATATATTTGCCTTGGAAACATATTGGGAGTTGTTATTTGAAACGATAGATTCAAAAATAAATGTAAACATGGTCCCATTGAACAAAGCAGTAGATACTGGTACGAAACGGGGACTGTTCACTGCCATTTCAAGTAAATTTTGTGTAAAGCAAGATCGATGAGAGCAGGCGGAGAAATTTTCTAACATAGGAAAAGCCTGGACATAGGGCAGATCGAAAATGTGCCATATTGCCTAGTCATCGTTTACTTGTGTTATTTCCTTGCATCTGTGGTAAGATTGATTTTCTTAACATTTTATTTAAAATAAAATTTGAATGTGAGATACTAACATACGACTGTAAGTAAGTGAGTCTATGGCAGACTCAAAACAGAGTCTAGAGATTGATCCAGCATATGAAAGACTATCAGAGAGGTGTAGACCAACTAAATTATATGGGATTATCATCAGGAGCATAATACCTATCCTATTGTATGGACAACAGATCATTGCTGGAATTGCAGAGGCGTTGCAACTATTAGGGGAGAGCAATACTGGTATACCTGGTCACATCAAAAGAAACTGGTGAAAGGGATTGTCGTAAAGAGCTGATCTTGCATGTTTGTTTGTAATGTGCCTGTACTGGTTGTTGAATATTATTGTAGGCTGTTGATTACGAAGGAGGCATATCCTTCTGATTTCAGAGGGTTGTGGTTGCTGTCAATAACTGGTGCCAGACTACAGTGGGCCGATATATTCATGCCACAGTCTTGCCTTTTTCGGAGACAACTGTAAACCACCATCATTCTTGAAGAAGTGGGAGCTGAAGGTTGTCGTTCAGCGAAGTGCAGGAAGATTCCTACATCATATTACAAAGATAGGTGCATGTTTCGGCACCTGATCGCTCAACTAACATTATAGTATAAATAAGAAACTGGGAATAGTGATATAAACATTCCATCAGTGTCCACAAAAACTTACAACAACATGCAGAGATGATGATAATAAACAATCAACCAGTGTATACTAGAAGTCACCTCAGTTAGATAATACAACTACACCCTTATATAATAAAATGTGTATTATGGTCAGAAGACCCATTGTGTAAATTGATTGATGTAATTAATTTCTATGATTTCACTATTGATTGTCAGTCCTGATTCCAAATAAATCAGATTCAGGACAATAAATTGAACAACATTAACTTTACCAAACTTTCAACCACTGACTTACTAAAGATAGTCTTTTAAAGTGTAGTTCCTATGTGATTGTCGTGGTACTGTTGTGTTGTATTAGATAATAAAATAATTTGTGTAATTGTTTATATGTTTAGTTGGTTAATGCAACCTTACACTAACATTTCATAACCCTAGACACCAAACGTAGTCATCTTACATTCTATCTAGAATAAGTCTGAATGAGATCATAGTGGTGGTAGTAGAAAGGTGCCTGGAAATTTACTCTAATATTTATTATATTCAGGGACCTTCACAGCTGACCTCATTCAGTACACTAAGATTTCTTAACAACAAACTGTATTAACATCAAACCCACCACAAGGAGATAGAATTTGAATAATATCCAAAAGGATATTATTCAAATATAAATAGTTTTAAAAATAATTGATAAATTTCATCGTCATCACATCTCCTAAAAGTTAGCGAAATATCTTTAAAAATTTATTATAAATACATGCCCAAATGGATTTCGATAAAACTTGAATAGAATTAAAGCCTCATATGGGGGAAATGAAAGGATACCTGGGAAGGAAGGAAAGAGATAAGTGTGTAGTGACAAGAAGGGAAAATAAGTACAGAAACCAAATCCATAAGGCAGAGTGAGAAACTGGAAGACATATCTGCAAGAAAAGTTCTTTTTTTCACGCTGCATAGGCAGATAGACTTCAACCAATACAGCCTCACCGAGCGCTTATTAAAAAGAGGTTATGTAGGTTATTAAAGATATATGTAGGACTAATATCATTTTATTTCAGATTTTATTTACGATTTGATTGTATCAGACAAAATAAAAAGGGAATGACGCTAACCAGAGATAACCTCCACCGGCATTTTCAGAAGCATAACCATTAAGAACTGGTAAGCGCAAATATATCATGGCTAGTTCTTTCCTGTGAAGCTTACGACATATCAGCAAGTACATAAGTGACTTGAGCACCCATAAGTGGAAGGCAAAGGTTATATCGTACCCATGTATCATTTAAAAGTTGATTTATTCGTGTATTCTGTTAATTCTGCACAGTGGACAGTATCTTATCATGCTGTAACATACTACCATGAATCATTCATTTATATACTGTAGTAAAATCTGCGAGAATAATCGCTCATTTCAGTAAGATTTTAGTCATAAAATGATAATAAATAAACCCGCCCTATTGTGTCTGACGGTGATACTCTCACACGCCAGCATAGCGCTGAATTTTTGTGCCGTGGAAAGGCTTAGAACCGACCCCGCCGTTTAAACCTCCTCGCTTTCCTTGTGACGTACATTTTTAACATTTTGCCCGATCTGATAGAGACTGCGGCAAGACTTACAATTAACGATTTTGCGGAAGTGTGCCGCCAAACTACTGTCTGAATTAACGTAATATTTTGACTTTAACGCTTGTAATTAGTAATAATCCTTACAAATTTGGTAGTGTAACTCGAGACGATCCAAATATTTAACGCCTATTCAAATACCCGCCGCTATAAACCCCGCTTCGCTTGACACATTATGCCATGCATATATACACGCTGCGGCAAAGCCAACAGAGGCAAACAAGCAGACAATTTTATTTCCTCCTCGCGGTAGTATTACTGACGTCACTAAAACAAGTAGTTATTTGAAAAATACATGCTAGCGAGAGATGAGAAAGGGGGAAAAGATGGCCGTCTTGTGTAAAATTTTTATTTGACGATTGCCGGTGACAAAATTGAAAATCTAAACCATAATGAAACTGACCATAAAAATTATATGGTAGTATAGCTTAGAGTCCACTGAGCAAGAATGTGTTTTAAATAATATGGTAGTCCCCGTATTAGCCAAGTTATTGAGAAAATACTAAATGTCTACGGACGCACGACCAGACAGACTGTTGTTCCTGCTTGTTTTTTTCATAACGTTAGTGGGGACGGCAGCTTAGAAAAGAGGCATTGAGGTAATTCAAATTCGCTTGGGTAACAAGAGTATAGGAGGGAAAGGGGAGCGATAGGAAAATGTAATCCAAAACGAAACATCTTTTTGTATTGGCATAACTAAAGCAGACTGGCCAATCGACTACCAGACGCAGAGTTTGTTTGGAATTATTTTTGTTTTTCAAAAACTGCATTTGAATTCTGGTAGTCGCAAGCTTTCGATTGGCCAGTGCTAATAAATATTAGCAAAAGGCTTTCATTGCTCAGCGCCAGTTGAACAAAACTTTTCATTCAAATACGCTGAGATCAGCTGTGTTAATTTTAAAATTAAATAAAGAAGTATTCACAGTCTGGACAGTGCAGAAGAAACTGAGGCCACTTCTTTGCAAGTCAGCGTCATTTGTTTATATTTCTTGAAAATTTGTGGTAAAATGCTTTATGAATTTAATATGTTTAATCCCACTGCCAAAGTTAGATACTGCTATTGGGAAAAGTGAAGGACGTGCCGGGAGCAGACATTGTTGAGTCCTCACATTGAAATGTATCTAACTGATGTATGTTGTCATGATTATGTTGTCATATTATTGCATTAGAATATATTAGTAAGCCTCCGTGTTCCATGAACACTGTTTAACATGCCTGAAGCATTTTATTTAAAAAGAAAAGAAGAGAAAATCATACCAAAGGAAATGTGGTTACTCCACATTATTTTATTGAGGAAAACTATGTAAACGTACAGTGGCGCATCTGCAATAGGGACCTGAGGTGTGGTCACAGCAAGGTGGGAGTCATGTAAAATTAGGGGCGAGTGCACCTGTAATGCACGCGAGGCTGACCCCATAGCACAGTAGGAAAATAATAAATATAAGAAGTGATCAGATATAAAAGGCCAGGGTGTCCTTTTGTTGCAGAGGTTTTATTTCCTGTTGCCAGCCGGTAACAGGAAACCTGCTGAGTGAGAATAAAGCCATCAAGTCTCCGACCATTCGTTTATGCTGTCAAAAGATAACGGGAGGAGCTTGGGCATTTTGCGAGATTGAGATTTTCTGCAACTTCATACTGTATTATCATTCTACAAGGAAATGCTACAGAAGGATGTTGAGAATACCCTGGACAGAAAAAAAAGACCAACAGAGAAGTACTGCACTCACTAAACGTACAGGAACATTGGCTCCTAAATACCATCGCAATAAGGAAGCTGAAATTTTTCGGTCATATAAAAAGACATAATAGTCTGGAAAAAACAGTGATGGAAGGCATGGTCCCTGGAAAAGGGGGAAGGGGTCGACCTAGACGACGGTGGACCCAGGACATCACAGAGAGTCTGAACTTGTCTTTGGCTGATGCAGGTCGACTTGCCCAGAATCGTGATGCGTTCAGAGCAGCTGTAATGGAGACACCGTTCTGGAAAGAATACGTCACATGATGATGAAGGAATCCCAGGTGATGTGTTAAGCATCTGGGTATATCTGACACTTTCGTTTAATAAACACTGGTATTTCAAATCATACTCAGGAAGTTTATGGGGTATGATGAAACTACAGCCCCTCATACACAGTGACTCTCCCTCTTAGATGAATAAAGTGTAAGCTGTGAACATTCCAACAGGAAAGATATATATTGACTTTATAGTTAGTGGACAAAGAGTCCAGATATTTTAGTTGATCTTTTCTGTAAACTATCTTGTCCTCATTTTCAAAGACCTGTCCAAAAGATATGGCTGGACAGGCAGATTAAATTGTACAGAAAAAAATATTCATTTTAAAGAAAAACTTAACCACTGGTTTTATTCACTTCCTCATAGAAAATTAAAGTGTTTTTGTATTGTGTACCATCATTTCATTTCTCCCCTAGACACTAGGTACATCATACACCAGACACTAGAGCCAAAATAGTGACCGTGTGAGATCTAGGGAGGTAGCGTTAGGTTCCTTGCACATAATTCATCATCATCATTTATAGAGTCAGGGGCCTACATGTGCTTGACCTCACACGGTTAATACAGACACGGATTTCATTCTTTTAGGATACCATCATAACCTCCCCAGCAAATCAAACTTTGCTACATAAATAAACACTGAAGACATGGTTGCCTCATGAACAGCAGTGGGTGGTGAGATTGTTAGAACATGGACCTATTACCTTTCGTTCCAGGTTTTATGATCGAGTTTTATGATCGAGTTTATGATTGTTCCTGATCGAGTTTATGATCGTGCCTGATCGAGCTCATGATCGAGTTCGTGATCCAGTATAAACCAAAGACTTGAGGACCTTTGATCGTGCTAACTGGAGCCTAGTGGTCAAACCATCTTCAACACCTTAGTCTCCCGTAGTTATAGGGCGGGCTGAAAGAAAGTCTATCAGTGTCTCAGGAACCTCGAGCAGACGTGGCTAATACCAGATGAGTTTTATGTGTATCCATCCAATAAACACTGTGAGCGTTTTCAATAGTACCTGACCATGATGATAAAAGCTAGAAATTAGATAGCAAGAGATATCAAACTACTGTGACAGACTTTAGAATTTCACTGGAAGATACATCCAAGAAATTTTTCTATTATTTATTTTAATTTGTAACTATAAATAATCATACATTTTACCATCTTCCAACACCCATTTCTCATTACAAGAATATATAGATGTACATAATAAATTATGAAATTGTACTCATTTGACATGGTAAATTTTTAACTGTTAAATTTTGAGTTACCTTTTCTAATTTAATTATATTATCACATAGGGTTACTATAGCGAAAGTGGCACAGTATACTTCTGAAGCCTAAATCTATTGTCCAGCTCAGAGTATTCACAGCCGTAACTCAATTGTGATACCAGTGCACTTCTCTGGCACTGGGACTTCATACTTTCTGGAGAGAGATTCAACTTCTTCTCTACCACTATCATCACACCAGAAAAACCTTTCGCTACACCGACCTTCGATGTGAAGATGGCAATTGATCATGATGATGATGATATAGGGATAATACTCTGTTTAGGACTGCTTACGAATAAAATCTCTGCAAGACTATAGAGCACTTCTTTATAAATTGTAAAAAGTATGAACAACAAAGGATTCCACTATTAGAATATTTACAAGAAAATAAGCATGGAATACAATAAAAATAGGTCTTCCTATGGAAATACATAGCAAAACAGAATAATAACAGAAAAAAATGTATATGACAGACAGTAAGTGTGTGATAAGAATGTAAATGTCTTATAAGATAACATCACCGGTCAGCTCTCCAAGCAGCATAAGACTTAAACAAACTTATGACAAGTCTTCATGTCCCGTGCCATCCGCTAAAGATTTCTCCATGTCTTCTTCTTGTCCTTTATGTCTATCTCTGGCTCTCTTCTCCAAGTGTTCGTTCGTTTGTTCCTCTACCAGTATTCCCAGGGGTATTCCAGAATACCCCTATCTGGTAATGCCATCAGTAGGTTTTCTCAATGTGTGTCTTATCTATTTCTAGCGCCTTCTTCTCATCTCGTATTCCACCGGCGCATGTCTAGTTTGTACCATGAGTTCCACATTGGTGATCTTGTCACAGCACTGCAATCCTGCTATTCTACTCAAGCATCCATTTATGAAAGTCGTGTAGCATTTTGATTGTTGTTTTTGTTGTTCTCCGTGTTCCAGAGTTATACAATACGAGTGGCTTGACATTTGAACTGAAGATTCCGATTTTTGTTTAGAACTTGATGTTTTGTGATCTCCATCTAATAGCATATACACGTAATTAAATTAGCAACCAACTGTTGATGAAAAAAATTATGAGAAACACCAGTGAAGCGAAACATAAATAATGAAATCTCAAAAGAGTAAATAAAAATGTTCATCATCTGAAGTAGCTAAAGAGGAATTTCAAACAACAGTCGAATTCATCATGAGAACTCGTCTGACGGTGTAAATATCAAAGATGCGATCGCAAGAAGAAGAAATCATCTGAAGTTACCAACAACAACAAACAATTTAATTCAACTGAAACCTACATGACCTGATCGAGCGCGCATACACACATATACACGCATGCACATGATCATTTTATTTTATTTTTCATTTAATTAATTAATTGATTTTTAGACTTATCTTGCTTTCTCTTTTAAACAAAACAAAAAGTATGTTTGTTTAAAATATAAAAAGCGTGCACAATTAGAATTTTTAATTTACTGGTTGCAGTGTGGAATAAATGACGTTGTCATTAAAATAAATAGCAACATTTGAATATATCATTTACAATTGTAGACAACATGTATAATCATTTATAACTCATCAGGGATTGAACAGGATATGTTTGTCCACTAATTAGAAGGAAAAAAAGGAACTTTGTTATTGTTATATATAACTTTATTTAAAATGTGTTTTGGCACGGCAGATGACTATTTTTTGTGTATATGTGAAGGAACGTGGATTGGATGTCAAAAAAAATAATTGTATATACTCGTAATTAATCCGAATTAGAGACTGGTGAGAGATAAAGGGATAGAGAGAATGTGTTACCGGAGTGGATCTATTCGTACAAATGTATGGATTTTTTTTTTTAAACAATTTTGTCTCGTTTTGGTGAGGCGCGCCCTTTCAACCCGTAGACTGTTTTATGACTACTTAAAGAAAATTGATATGTTAATGGTTGATTGATTTATTTTTGACGAACAACAATACTGACTAAACCTCGTCACGTGTTCTTGCATTTATATAAAGATAGTTATAGAAAGCTCTTGAGTGGATAGGGCAGGACAGAAGGCTTGACGTGTACTTTTGGCGAGGAGCTGAAAGGTAATGACACAGACAGACAGATACGTAGGTAGGTAGGTAGACAGACAGGTAGGTAGGAAGGTTGGTAGGTACGAAGGTAG
Organism: Oreohelix idahoensis; assembly: GCA_024509875.1. Taxonomy (NCBI): domain Eukaryota; kingdom Metazoa; phylum Mollusca; class Gastropoda; order Stylommatophora; family Oreohelicidae; genus Oreohelix; species Oreohelix idahoensis. Next base: position 13,409 of record JAMPIV010009430.1, on the reverse strand, counting down.
GTAGGTAGGTAGACAGGTAGGTAGATAGACAGACAGACAGAAAGAAGACAGACAGACAGACAGACAGACAGACAGACAGACAGACAGATAGATAGATAGATAGATAGATAGATAGATAGATAGATAGATAGATAGATAGATAGATAGATAGGTAGGTAGGTAGGTAGGTAGGTAGGTAGGTAGGTAGGTAGACAGACAGACAGACAGATAAATAGATAGAACGGTCGGTAGGTAGATAGATAGATAGATAGATAGATAGATAGATAGATAGATAGATAGATAGATAGATAGATAGATAGATAGATAGATAGATAGATAGATAGATAGATAGGTAGGTAGGTAGGTAGGTAGGTAGGTAGGTAGGTAGTAGGTAGACGGACGGACGGACGGACGGACAGACAGACAGACAGACAGACAGACAGACAGATAGATAGATAGATAGATAGATAGATAGATAGATAGATAGATAGATAGATAGATAGATAGATAGATAGATAGGTCGGTCGGTAGACAGACAGGTAGGTAGGTAGGTAGGTAGGTAGGTAGGTAGGTAGGTAGGTAGGTAGACAGACATACGTCGGTCGGACGGTAGGTAGGTAGACAGACAGATAGATAGATAGGTCGGTAGACAGGCAGGCAGGCAGGCAGGCAGGCAGGCAGGCAGGCAGGCAGGCAGACAGACAGACAGACAGACAGACAGACAGACAGACAGACAGACAGACAGATAGATAGATAGATAGATAGATAGATAGATAGATAGATAGATAGATAGATAGATAGATAGATAGATAGATAGATATTACGTTGTATAATGTGCAAGAATGCACGTCTTGTTTGGTCTCACGATCTTATGTGTGACGAAGACTCTTACCGCTAAGCAGACACTGACGCAGACTGTCCAGACAAGGACAGAAAGTTAACATAGTGTGAGAAATGCAGTCGCTATACCATATGAGGATACTTAAGTAATTATTAAACAACAATAACGACAGGATATACACGTTTACCGGTCCAGGATCTCCCGCGCGTTTGGTTGTATGATTTCATCTCATACTAATTCTTGTTTAAATAACAATTGTTATTTTGTAAGTGATGTTCATATGATGAGGCGTGAGGCTGACCAATTCATCACGTAAACAATTGCTGCAGAAACCACCACTGTATGAGCCTGCGCCTTGAACTAAGCCTTGACGCAGGCTTAGTTCAAGGCGTCTAGCTGCCGTGGTAGCTCCGAGCTCAGTAAGCAGCGAAAAAGGAGATAACATAAGAATATATACCTGAAGTGCAACAAGCTAAGATATCGCATAACTCAATGGTTTAGAAATACAACACTTAAAATAATTCATATACCAATCAGAGACGGCACAAGAGTATCTTTGAACGAAGAATGGGTACACATAAAGATATTATGTATACAGAAACTTCCGTCGCAAGAGCATGTGAATGTTTGGTGCTGGCTTCATACATGGGGATCAGCTGCAATAATGGTTAAATGCTTCGTAAGTAGTGCAAAGGAAAATCATGTTGAACAACTAGCTAAAAGAAAGTGTAATAGGGTGCTTGTTGAATAACGGGTCAAAAGCAGTGGCGTATCCTGGTAATGCGAGCTAGGCGTGCTGCTACTTAAAATGAATATGTACGCCTACTATTTAACTTCTTCCCCTCTTAATTTAAAAACCAACTATATTCAATTACGCAACGATAGTTGTTATTAGGGGGTATAAATGTCAATTATCTATCCGAAAATAACTAATTAACTTACAACATGAAACTCACTGTCACTGTAAGAATCTGCATTCCCCTCTGCAACTAAAAAAATTAATTCACAAAAAATACTGGGGCGGACCACAGCCGATTTTTTACAACTCGAGAGCTGCAAGGCCACCGCCAACTCATGTTCACGTAAATTGTATTTGACGAATCTTGAGGCCCATGATCCCGATCCACACAAAACCAATCTTAAGACGTGAGATTCCGAAAGGTTAACCGCACGCAATGGTGACGGAATTAACCCGAGGAAGAAAACTTCTGGCCGATTGTAACTCAACCAATAAAACCTGCATCTATACCTAAACTCACCTGGGCGAACCTGGGAAACTAAGATATGTCACCGTAGTTTCGTATGCCGTGGAAAATCCGTTTTACTTCCTGGACTGCGTGGGTCCGCAAAGGCAGGAACAACTTTAGAAGATGAAAAAATATATATTTATAGTATAAATAATTAGATAAATTATAGCTATATTTATTAATAATTAAAAATATCCATCGGGTCAAATAGTGAGTAATGCGCAGCACGGATGCACAGGCAAACAAGCTAGGAATCTTACGCCACTGGTCAAAAAAGAGAGTACGGGGCTGAGATATGGTCTGGCTTGTTTGATAAACGGGATTAAAAGAGATTTCGGATAGTGTCCATGATTTGAATAATAGCGGGTATTAATAAGAGGAGGCTGCTCGGGCATGTGATGTAGAATAACGGGCTTAAAAACGAGAGTCGGGTGGAATGTGCACTAACTGGGTTAAAAGAGAGACGGCATATGTATGTGGATTTTTTTTTTTTTCCGACACAATATACAAACCAGCCCTCGAGCTATTGACAGCATCAATCCAGGGCGTACTAATGCACTTCGATGCTGAAATACTCAGGTTTGTATGGTTAAAGAAATCCTGACACAGGAAATATCAAACGTGAGTAATCCCTTTCCTTCACTGCTACAGAGAACCCAGGTTTCATAGTCCTCGCCATTTCAGGCACGGCATCACTTCGCCGAAGTTTTACGCGCCCGTAAGGTGACCCAATTAGGCTGGGGTCGGCACAGGACGCTGCCAGCCGTTGCCTTGTCGTTACGAACACCTCGTATCTTCAAACCATGTACTCACCCAGGGCTCGTGTTATGTATCTCTACACGGTCCAAATATCATACCGGTCGACGAAAAAATCTACATATGGTCCTCGGGGTACGGCCGTGGGTTTGATCCCCAGCCGTCACCCGGTCGCCACTGCGCAGACCGATGGTAAAGTGCACTTGGTAATACGCTAGCGCGTGCACCCGGATATGGATATGGTTATGTTGTATTAACGGGTTAAAGTGTAGCCGAGAGTCGGATACAGATGTTGAAATCTACATTTTATGACTACATGTGTACTGATGTCAAAGTGTCCAGATGGGACTGATAGACATCATATACATATAGATAAGCTAGCAATTCACCTGTGTATTAGCACCGAAAGCTTGAAACTAGGGGAGAAGAAGAAGAAGAAGGCCTCCTATCCTCTAATGATTGGCTTCAGAAGGGAAAAACAGGTAGCAATTTAGGATAAGGGGGAATTATAAAGTGTTTGAAGTTCCATAGATTTATTTTTTCGCTAAACTGAGTGAAGGGGAAAAAGAGACGTACAAAAGACGGGTTAATCTAGGAATTGTTCAAAGATCGCATCTAAAGGAAGTTATAAGTATGCGGAACAAAAGTGCATTGGGGGATTCAGTATTAAAAAAACCACTGTGGTTCAATACCACAGAGTATACGAAAGCTACAACTAGCAGCAGCAAAGATCCCAATAATGTTGTATACCGGGATTATACATTCCTATAAGAAAAGGGAAGCGGGGGCTTTGAGCCACACCGTACAAGTTTTGCGCATTCAAGGTTCTTTGATAAGTGTTTGCAACTATACTTAGGGAGAAATCGACACTTATAAGGGATGAAGACTATACAATTAAATGGGTCCAACTTTCAACCAAAGTTGCATTCCCTTAGCGAGTAAAAGTACCTGAAGAACAAGAAAAAAAGCTGGGAATTTTATATTATAGGATAATGAGAAATGAAATGTTGATTCATATTCAACCTCTTTCATCGTTCTTTTTTCCCATGGAACAAAGGACTAGGTAGATGCTGCTCCGCTATCAACGATACGTTGATCCTCGCTTTGGACCATCTTCTAAACTACAAAAATACTGTGAAGTTTAATCGGATACCCCCATAGAGTGGTTTCTACTAACCACTTCCTTATGCTACCTTCTGAACAAAAAAACATACCCGTCCCCAAATCTGAGGCGGATAGCATCTACACCAGAGGGGTGGGAACTATCTTCTCTTCTAACTGTTTTTCAAGTCGAATGAAAGAGGAACAAAGACAAAATGTATTCAAAAAAAAAATGAAAACTATACCACAAAAAAAAAAGTTGCTTAAGTTTCCTTAGGGGTAATGTTCAAAAGTAGAGCTTCAAAAAAACAAACACGGCATTCTCGGATTAAATCTCGTATTGACTGTTGCCGTTGTTGCGCTCATTTTATAGGTCTCTGTTTTGCTATTAAAAGCAAGGACAGGAGGGGGGGTGAAGGACAAGTTGATTAGTTAATAATACATCAGGAAGGGAGCTTCGACGGGATAAGGACGATAAAGCAAATATTGTTGGATTTAACGAGTCTGACGGATTTGGACAATTTAATTCCTTGACCACGACAAAAGAGGCCGAGTATTAAAAATCATGAGTTTTTCAGAGTAGCCAACGCAGAGGAATATTTATTATTAGGAATAATGTAGATATCATATCGTGTCTGAAGTTTTGGATACAGGTAAGATTCTTGGATACCCCAGAGATGCCCGTTTCAGAACGCCGACGAGTAAGGGGGATGTTAAGAGTCATATTTTGTTATTAATGGAGAAGTAAGTTTTATGGTAAAGAACTTCCTGAATGTACGGGTGTTCGGATTTATGTACACGCTAGTAAAATTACGCTCTATAAGCGCGTGATGAAGAAAAGAGTACCATAGGTTAGGGATCCCAATGTATGCTCCGTAAATAATTGATACACAGAGACTTCTAGGGACTAAGATGATAGTTGTTTTTTAAAGAACAGAATTTTATAAAAATCTGATAACTGCAATACATGTCGAATGGTCTTTAAGTGTATGAAATGCCATATAGCAGGGGAAGGCCCCAGGGCCTATGACAATTGCTGTGCTCAACATCCTCTATGCTAGCGACCGTTCGCCGCTAGTAATGAATTGTCACCCCCCCATGAGCTGTTTTATGAGCAGCTGATTTTTCGAGATTCGTGACCAGTAACTCTGTAGCTAGAGCAGATGGCTAGAAAAAATGACGCTTTAAATAAAAAAAAACCAGTTTTAAATGCAAGCCGTATGGATTTTACTAGAGCGGTGGTACAAAAATCCGACACAGTCAGACTTTTTAAGTGTTATCCTTTACAGAGCGACTATAAAACACATAGAAGTCCATTTTCTTCTAGATTTCCTTACTAGAATCTATTTCGGGGTGTACTTAAGAATACTGTCTGTACCCAACAGACTTTATTATTAACATTAATGCAACAACTGTACTTTTAGAAACACTCTAATCAGAACCCTGTTTATCTATCTCATTCAAATTCACAAGATTGATCTTGAATCCATCTTTCCCGACAAACCTTCACAGACTTATGTCCCACCCATTTCTAGCGATTAACATACGGAGGAACTTGTAATCGTTTCAAGACCCTCCCCAAACATCCTGTACAGATTGGAGCCGGGAAGGTATTATCACAGACAATAAACACCGTGATGATAGGAACTTAATATGTAGAATTGCACACCACAAATGATTATGCCCGCAAGTTATTCGCATACAAGACCTACCTTAAATAAAATGTCGGAGACATTTCCATTTGTGAAATAATTCGATAGGACCAATTTAATCACCAATAGTTAGCTCCAACACGGCTTTGCGGCTGACGTGGGATGTCAGGCAATCCTACTTAGCTGCAGCTAACGGAATGATATGATGTTTCCATGGGAAGAAATGCCAGTTGGCAGTATTGGTCGCCGCGAATAACTAGATGTTTTTGTATACACTATTGCATCAGTGCTACACAGGTAAAAACATATTAAATCCCTCCAGTAGAACTGGTGAGATTGTCCTTATTCCAAAGGACACAGTAGATAGTATTTAGTATAGTACATTAGTATATTAGTAGAACAGTAGCAGGTGTGTTGCTCAGGTCCCCGGATATGATTTGGTGAACTTTCTTTAGACAGTAATGTTTAGATTCTTATCTTTATGCACCATTTCATTGCTAGACCATCGGAATCAACACATATGGGGACTGGCCCCAGTTCTGAATGTCTACATCTTAGCATTCCCAAATTGTTCTTATAGGCTACTGTGGGATTTTGACATAAACTATGATAAAAAACGTAAGCTACAATTGTAAACCATAGCTATTGTAACTTAAAACTTTATTCATTAACGAGTACAATTTAACGGTCATTGTTTCAACATTTTATGAGTTGCAAAAAGAAAATCAAAACAAAAAAAAAAAGGTATTTTTAATTAAAATTTTGCCATCTTCACCACACTTTGTTCAGGCTTCTGACATCTAACCTATTATTAACAATCTGTGCCCCAGCGCTTGATTGTGCGCTAGAGGTTTATCTATGCAAAAGTCGATAATTATTAATATTGATGTTTTATAATAAAGTTCTTTATTGGTATATTATAAGTTTTAATAATTAGTCATTAAATTCTCTATCTATACTTAATCTAATTCTAGTTATAGCTTTCTATTTTCAGTCGGTCTTTGTGGAATTATATACTATAATATATATAAAAAATATATATATATATATAATATAAATATTAGTAAAGTTATTTTAATAAATAACAGTCCTACATTAACATAAATAGTTTTGCTGTTTATTATTATTGTGTGTGTGTGAGTGTGTAGTTGTGTCATTTGTGTGTGTGGGGTGTGTGTTGACATGGTGTGTGGTGTTGTGTATATTTGTTTATTTATTTTTCCATGGAGATGCATTGTTTTAATTTGCAACAATTACACCTATGTTAAGACATGTTGTATATCAACAGATGACAGCATCATTTCACTCATCTGATCAAACCTACATCAACAGATGACTAGCATACATTCAATTTGATCAAACATTTGCTGATCTTTCAGATGACTGCATGTGTCAATTCTGATCTGAATACCTTGATCACTTTGTATTTTCAGCCTACTATGAGATTACATTCCATAATTAAACTTGACTAAATACGGGTAGATGCATTACTTTAAGCCCAGTGTTTGATACCTGATCATCTTGAGTAAAGTAAGATCTTATTTGAGGACTATATTCTTTGTACAATAACCTCAATTCCTACCATGGAGTTCTAACTTATATTTTACTAATAATAATTTTGTGAACACTTCCTATGCAAGAGCCATGAATTAACATAGTGTAATACCTTATTGTGTAGAATATTATGAGTGCATCCGAACCTCAAATTTTATTATTAATATTTTTTTGTAATCGATAATGTAGATAATTTTAAAAAAAAAACACATGATCAGCTCATCAGTTTAATAGCACTTTTAATTTTTCCTTTAAGTGACATATTCAGATAGGGCCACTCTCCTCTCCCTCGGGTCACAGTGTAGTCTGTTAAAGCTCTATGATTATTTATAGTAATGGATTAATAGGTAAGTTATAAATCACTTGAATGTACGGGTAACGAACTTTACAAGAGTAACACGCTAGAGGAACACGAAGCTGACGTGATGAGAGAATTAAACCTATTAGTGAGAGAGCTGTTTCATACGCTTACGATGCAGTTCTGTACCAATTGTTGAACACAGCTCTACTACACTTTGTTGTTCAGAATTTGTTTGTTTTGAAAAAAAATGAACAATGGGTAATCTGGGTGAGAATGGCCTGTGAAACAAAGTAGTAAAGGAAACAGGTGTGAAAGGCGAATGAAAATCTGCATCGACAATCTCAAGGCATCTGCCGAGTTCGTGCTTGTGAATGAAGTGTACTGAGCTGTTATGGGGCATGACTGATTTTTCCGTGACATTACATTGCACTGGCAGAGCAACTGTAAAAATGGACGCAAACCCCTTTAACCATACATTGTTTGCTGGAAGTGATGTTCCAGCATAACTGTATCCATTATGGAACAAAAAGAGATATTTCGCGATGACATTGGGAGAATGCACGTAATCCGTAAGATATGAGAGGCAGAGAATATATTAACATGTTGATTCTAAAGCCAGGGATATTACATGCCCATACTTATTAATGTTACTGTGCGATTGAACTGAAGAATCGAGCCACAGTGAGTATAATATTTTCATTGAAATAACATTGATCCATCTCAACCAATGGCAAATAACAACCAAATTATGTTTAGATACTGTGCATTTAATTGAAGCTTAATAAACCTTAAAGGTAATATAGAAATCCAACATAATAGGTAAAAGAAATACAAAAAGCCCCCTTTCCAGACAGGATAATAGAAGTGTGACGGGTATTTACTTAAATTCCAATGTTTTTCTACTGTCAAGTGATGCTTGGTTATCAGTTACCAAGAACCGTAGAGTTATTTTACCCCATGATTTAAGAACTATTCAGTTGTAAAGACTTGGATAAAGACGGCAAAGCTCATATAAATCTACGGTTTAGTTCTCATAATGTATACGTTATCTAATGAAACTGAATGATGTGAAATTTCGTTACATAAAATTTCTTCGCTGCGTGAGTCAAGATCGGTTAAATTATATCCACGTTGAAATTTGGCATAAATTGTCAATCTGAAGTATCACATATTGACACATTTTCTGACTCTATAAATGCGATGTTGCTGTGGTGCATGAAGTGTCCTTGCAGTAGATGTGTAGCCCAAAAGTATGCATATAGAAACATTACGGCGTTATATATGACATATGCATAAGTACATAACTGATCGGTCCTTCCGTAAAAGCCGACTGAATGCACATGAGCTGATTGTGTCGGATTACATAAACAAAATTTAGTTTAAATAATAATAACATTTATCTTCCTTCTTGAACATTTATCATACTTTAAACAAGGACATGTATATTTTAAATTCTTATGTTGGACATCCTAATTTTATTTTCTGTGCAGAAGCAGCAAAGAGAATCTGCAATATTCATTGTACAAAGAAAATTTGCAACAGTAGAAAGATATATTCTGGTTGTTTTTTTTTTTAAAATAGTCTGGTCGGGATTGAACATCTTGTCATACATAGTTATTTTAGAATAGGAATGTATATACGACCTTTTGGGCTTAGGTCCCTACTTTGAAAGGAACTGAATAGCTTTGAAAGTATTCAAGCTGATACTAGATACAGAAATCGGAAACAAATGTGCGAGAAGCTTGTGAAAATGAAAATAGAATTATCCAGCAACGTGAGATGATCGCTATGTTTTAGTCTAAATGCATTGGTGAGGCATGGATGTCTTTAAATTGAATTTTGAGATAATTTTCTCTCTCTAACTAATCTTTCTACGAGCCTGCTTTTTGTAAAAACGTCCAGACAGGATCTTAAACACAGCTATGCCCGAGCTATTGTAAACATAAATCTCTACACTAACAGGGCAACGCACATATACACGTGACAACTTCAGTTATAAACACCACAGGGAACACTGGGAAATCTATAAACCATAAAATCTGTATATATATTATTTGAAAGCTGGTGTTGGTGGGCCTGACCGAACGCACGCTGATAAATAGTATCATTGCACAGGAAATTGTCAAGTGTTTTGAAAGGACAATGTTGTATTAATTATCACTATAAAAACAAATGAAAAATCTTGTCTCACAACACCAAATAAATACATTTCATCAAGGAAAAACGAGTTTTCTATTTACAGATAGTCGAGATAGACATTCGTTAACCATTAGCCCATCAACCTCAGGAAAATGCTACAAGGATGATGTAGGCCGAGTTTTGATCATAGCACTCGCTAGGAATTCGCCCCGCACAGGCACCCATTGGGAGAAACAGATTTGATGGCCCATAAAGAGAGTATAGAAACATAACCAGGGTTGAGTCTATACTAATCTAGGGTTTCTTACTTCCTCATCATCCTCTGTAAATGTATGAACAGTCCCAGTTGAATAACATATTCCTAGATATCCAAAGCCTAAGAAAGAAAGAAATTATACTTTAGCTTCAATTGTAATATAAAATTCTTGCAGATTTTAAATAAAAATTAAGACAGCAGAAAGGGTGACAAAATAAACAAACCGGTAAAATAACACTGAATGATCCTGTGTACCCATCAACTATTTTCATTTATTCTAGCATATAATAATATACATCAAGGCCTTCTCAAATACATATATACTCACAAACTATTTGCTTTCGCTTGCCCATCCGTATGGGGCACTAAGTAATTGTGTCTGGAGGACCTTCACACAGAGTGTCGGCCCGTAAAACGGGGGTCAATGGCGCCCAAGAAACCCCAGGGTTGGCGTAAGAAGCGGACGTTACTTAAGGTGTCAGTGGGTGGGGAGTGAACGATAGGGTCGCTAGTGGGGTGTGTTGCTAAAGATTTTTTTGCGGAAAGTCTGGGATAGAAATACGAAATCCACAGGAAATATGACACTAGGCATAGATAACGAGCGCAGTTAGCAGAGCCATAATGTCGGGATGTGGGGGGTTGGTAGCTCGTCAGAAATTATAAGGGAAAGTCAGTTCGGGGTTCCTCTGGTACTACCTTTTCATGCAGCGCAATGTGTCTAACATACTTCGTGGGTTTCCCACCACTGAGATACTAGTCATCAATCCTCTGTCGGAATGTGTAATATTTACATAAATATTCTCGCCGCCAGCTCAGGCATGTACTATTAGAAATTTGTGGAGCAATATCTAGTTGATACTGGCCTACATATAAGAGCGAGAGTGCCCAATATAAATTGCTCGTCACTTTAGAAACCGGTTATAGTCGGGGTATGCTATTACTGTCTCTCTCTGAAATGGCTTATGGCACTGTCCCAGACCCCGTGTTACTTGAAACCAAAAACCCCCACGTGGTTAAAGAATAGGAAAAAGTTCTATGCTTCTCACAAATATGTCTCTCAGGCTAACTAAACGCTGGCAAGTTGGGTACCACCGTTATTCACTCATATAAATTAAAAGAAACAATTATCTCGATAAAGTCTACATATATGTACTCAATATAACTTACAATTTAAAAAAAAAAAAATTCGCAAGCCTAAGCTTGACTTATTATTAAAATGCAAACTTCAGGTGAAATAGTTATATAAAATCAATCACCAGGAATTTAGGAATTATTCTTCGTAGCTCCGTCAATGCTATTTCACGTGATGTCGCATCTGGGCACTTATTATATAAAGTTTGAGACCTATATTTTTGTCCGTAATTCCACCCACTGAGTATGTAGCAGTTAAATTTCCAAAACTCAACCAAAAATCCTGTCTATAGGCTACTAGTTTAGGTACGCTAAATATATAAAAAAAATAATATGATGAAGGTATTCCACTGTGATGCGACCTCCTCAGGAAAGATATAATTCAGACAAATTTTTGACAAATATGACCTGCAGATTATGACTTTAAGTATCACTCAGGAGACGACAGTAACTAGATTTTTAGAATGAAATATGAGCGATTTTAACGCACTTCCCGGTGCTAAAATCACTTTTACAATTGTACTAGAGATCTTATTATTATGACTTATATTGCCTTCTGACTCCCATACTCTTCGGTAAACTTTCGCCATACTCGTACTAGTGATAATTCTCTAATAGGTACTCAGGAGAAGCTCGCACACAAATCTGACGAGAACTATGAAATTTGCTGATTACAAGCAAAAATTCGCTAAAGCCACGATATGTTTCCGTCTACTGGAGTGAAGATTATTGGAGACTAGAATAAGATTAGTCAATTGTGAATTTCAGCTCCTGACACAGACTTGTGATATTTGAAAACAGGGGCAAATGCAATCCCACATTTTTGTGTCTCCAAACTCCGTGTTTACAACCATTTTCCCTTATTCCCGTTCATGTAATAACACATAACTTTAAAAAACATTACCTTTTACTAGAACGTCTTACATAACCTGAACCACTGTCTGGGTCTGCAACGTTACCCGCACCTCGCGAAATGGACCCGGCCCAACAGCTGTGGATGTATCCAAAGTTAAATTACAGATAATCTGTTATGCTACATAAGGTACTAAAAATATTCGCTCCCTGCTTATAAGCGTTCGGCCACGATGCACTATAACTTGTTGGAACCCGTTGATCAAATCTGCAGAAAGAATCGTGCCTCATGTCCGACGTCATCTCCTAACATTCAATTCCCTACACCCTACCATAAATATAATTCGTGGAAAATCTAACCCTCCCCCCCACCACCTATAACACTCGTGTCAAACTTGGAAGGTCACAAAACCCAAGTCGCACGATGTCATACACATATAATTCCTGCAACTAAATCGCACCCCTCACATATTCCCTCCTTCCTCTAAAAGCCTATCATCACTACACCACCCTAATCACTACTAAACATACCAGTTATGAGACAATAAACACAAGGGTAAAGTCCCAAGGACATACTGAATGACCTAAATATTACTTCGAAAACGTGTGATGCGAATACCCTACAGGTACCATATACCCTTCCTTACCCTCCAAGATAAAAAACATGATCTTATCCATTTGGGTAGTGAGAGACATAGGAAGAAGAGTCACCTAGGCAATTTAATCCCCCCCATATAAAGACCCCACGTGAACAGGACGTCCCCCCTTAAGGATACCCTGGAAAGCAATCCATGTCTACTGTTATGGAATAAATATTCCTATAAACACCGTAGCTATCAGGTGTCTGTCTTCTTCCCTCTCATCTTCCCCTCCATCTCTCTCCATTCCTAACCATATCACGTCTACACCCCAAAGTTACTCCTTTGCTCCATGGAATACTCCCATGCGCTCTATAATAACATCTATCTACTTCCTTTCATACATTACCATTTATATTATCCTGACCCAAAACCATATCATAAGCTCTATTATTAACACCCATTAACCCAAACCACCACAACTACCTCACCATTCTCACACTTCCTTCTCATTACTTTCTTACTTTCCCATTACAAACCCCTACACACAACAACACTCTTTCAAACCCATTCCCCCAAAACCAAACCAATCCACTCACAATTACTAACTCCCCTCCACCACCAAAAACCTTCCTTAACCCCTATCCCCAATCCCACCCTCACAACCTAATTAATAACCCTTACTTTCTACCCCCCCCCCCCCAAACACACATCAACCTAACACACAACAAACTCTCACCCCATACACTTAACTCTATCAATTATCTATCACTCAACCTAACTACTAATCACTTAATCCCCCCACCACTAAACCCCCAATACCAAACCCCCCTCCCCCAACACTAAACCAATCATCTCCCCCCAAACATCACCACCTCCCAAACCCTTTAACAACCCCATCCTCCAAATTCACCCCTTCCACTCATAACCACAATTACGACCCATTGACATCCCCACCCATATCAAACTATCCTAACCCTATACCCCTCCAGCCCCTTCACCCCACATCATTTCCCCTATCA
>JAMPIV010009429.1:240000-292632 GCA_024509875.1 Oreohelix idahoensis | reverse complement strand
AGGGAAGGGTTTATGGGGTATTGTTTTAGAGGGTTGGGAGTTGGGTTTTTGGGATTATTAGAGGTAAGTATGTAGGGATGGATAGGGTATGGGATAGGGTAGTTGGGGGGTATTTGTGATTTAATTGTAGGATTGGGGGGAGGTGATGAATATGGTTTAGGGAGGGTGAGGTTGATGGGTAGGAGGTTAGGAGAGTGGTGGGATTTAAATGTTTGAGGGGAATAATGGGGTGTTTTGGGTGGGGGGGGGGGGTTGGGTGGGAATAATTTGGTTTTTGTGTTGGGGTGGGTTGATGTATGATGATGATGATGGGTGTTTAGAGGTTGTATTGTAAAGGGAAAGTGATTGTTATGGAGTGTTTGAGGTTGAGAGAGAGAACATATGATAATTGGTTTTGTAGGGGGATGGGGGGGGGGAGAGGGGGGTAGTGGGTGGGTTGGATAGGTTTGTAAGTAGATGGAATGTCAACTTGACCTACGCAGTGGTGTGTAGACATAGATGGAGTGTATAATGTGCGAATGATAGGAAGAGTTCGTGGTGTTGACAAATGTTCTTTTCTCACACTCAGGTATGGCTGGAAGTCATCGACACCAACGACTGTGTACCTTTACTAAAGTTTAATTGGACGTACACACTCGACAGCACAGATAGTGACAAATCACAGGTTGGCATAATACATCATGGTACAGTGGATAAATGGTCTTGCAATGTTATGTTACATGGGCACTCATGTAGAATAATAGTATAATGGACTGTCAGTAGCCAAGCACTCAGTATTGCCCATATATATATATCAACTGAGTTTACTGACAAAGCACGTCAGATTATAAACAATATCCAAGATGGCTTCTAGACCTAATCTCGTCCAGCGAAGATTCCTTAACATAATGTCCAGCACAGATTTTTCCATATAATTATATTGAACCGCTAGCAATGGGTTCTCATGTGTAGCAGTGATCTCTGGACTAATCAAGCGATAATACGGGCATCCCTTTTCTCTTCTTGAAAGTCACTACATGTTTGGTTCCAAGATGGCTTCACTCGTGAGCTGTCACTCACGTTTGGATACAGATAATGAATCTGTCCTAAAGTTAGTCATTCATTAAACATTTCATTGCTCTGTAGATTTGATCATGAACAATTGACTGCATTCTACAGGATATAGTGCTGCTAGGAATCAGAATCGTTTTTTTCATCTAGTTAGATGTATCCTCTCAGACGTACAAATCATCCCTATCGAAAAACGGTGGCTTCGTACGAGAGTTCAAAAGAGTATCTTTATTACCTTGGTTTTTCAGAAATATGAGTTTGCCATTCCTTGGCAATAAGAATGAACACTGGGGTAAAGCATACACGATAGGTCTAGACGACTATCACTTTCCCCAAAAACCACTGAGATCACTTTTTCCCCGGCGTCAAGCCGACATAGAAAAACACAGCCCATCATCAGGGCGAAGCCAAAACACACCTCTCTCGCGACACATCCGCCGAACAGCCTTTGACCTCTCTAGAGACAACAGAACATATAGTTCGACTTAGATATGTAAAGATATACAGATATAAGACAGATTCGTCCTACACAGACAAACAATACACATAAATTCAGGCCATAGATATTCTGAAGCAAGAACAATCTATTACTACCCAAACAAAGAATAAATCGCAGTAAAACTGGATTCATCCGCGGAGTTCGATCGAAAGAGACGGCACAACTTTCAAGGGAAGTAACTCAATAATGACTTTCCCTTAAGCACTAAAAAATATTTATTTTGTTTACAAAATATTTGCGAACGTAACGAGTATACCAATGTATAATATTGTAAGATATCAAAGACTGCACGTAACACTGACCTATCCTCTAATGGAATCCTTAGTACTACTCTTATCCTGGCTATCTGTTATCTCCTGGCGAAGGTAAGAAATGCAGTGGGGAAATCTTAGAAACGCACTAGGTTTTAAAGCTGAATTTTTGCCCACGCACAAATGTCCCCTTGTGAGGTTCTGTTGGGTGAAATCCAATCACATTTTAATTTAGTTTACTTTCTAATGTCAAACCAACCGCAAGGTGAGGAGTCCCATTTTTAATAAATGTTACCCCACCACTCATTCTGTACATTATTGACACGACCATATAAGGTTTTGCCCCTTAAGTGTTATTTTTACCAAAACCATTATATCACAAGACTTGCCCTTAATTACTACGTCTGATAATTTCTTCCCAGGTTGCACTCTCTTCCCCATATTTGTTTTATTACAACAAGGCATCTTGCTTGAGGTTGTTAACAGACTTGTCGGAAATGATTTAGTGATGTCAAGTGTCCAGATTGTCAAAATCATGATGAAGCTAAGGATGAGCGATTTGTGTAATCGTGTTTACCATATTATGCAATTTTTTTAATCTTGTGCTACCATGGAAAACATTTCCTGTTTGTCGCCTTTGCCGGCTGGGCTGAAGCAGAATACTAGCTTATCTATCAGTAGCCCGTCTGTGAAAACAATAAAACGGCAGACCATATGTTGATTTAATCCTATTGTTCCATCTGGCCAGCGAAGGCTGCCCAGCAATCAAAGGATAACATGTCATGCGGTCAAGCCGACACGTGTGGGGTGTGACGAGGTGTGACCAACCGGGAATCATACAATATTGGTACATGAAGGCGTAGAATAAGATAATGACCGGTAAATAATGTTAGAGAGGAGTGTAGCATGTTAGAGAGGAGTGTAGCATGTTAGAGAGGAGTGTAGCATGTTAGAGAGGAGTGTAGCATCAGAATCTACAGAAACAAATTAATCGGTTGAATGTTATCCTGTGACAGTGGGGTACTGGAAGATGCGACAGGTCTTTATTCTTTAGACATGGACTTTGCCGATGATGTTGCCCTGATTGCTAAATCAGAGGCTTATCTTCAATCCAACCTGTACGTCTTGATGGAAGCTCAAATACAAAAACCATAGTGATATCATTAGAGAAAAAAAAGACATCAGGTTATGCCATGGGAACAGGCCCTGGAACAGGTAAACCATTTTAAATACCTTGGAGCTGTAATTGGCTGGAAGGGAGGCATCAAAGAAGAGTTGGATACCCGAAGAGCTGCGGCTGGGAGACTCTTTCAGGCCACAAATCGAGTATTCTTCAGCTAAAGAGAAATTGGCAGAAGATGAAGATTACTGTATCCCGCACAACTTTTATTCCGGTCTTGACTTATTGATGCGAATAATGAACAATGACTACAACCCACAAAAGCCAGCTGCAAACCTCAGAAATAGGTATCTGAGGAGAGTGGTAAAAGTAACTAGAAAGGACATGGTGCGCAACCAGACGATTCGTCATGGCCTTAAAACCCAGCCCTTGCAGACTCAAGTGGAACAGTCCCAGTTACGATAGTTTGGCTATGTCTGCAGAATGGGAGAAGATTGACTACCCTGACAAATATGGGAAACCTAGAGCTAGAGTTCGCTGGGGGGACAAAATGAGACAATCCCTGAAGGACCGAGGACTGAACTGTAACCAGGCCAGAAAGAGGACAGCCAATAGGATAGCCAATAGGATAGCTAAGCGCTTTTTTTGGCAAACTTCTACACCCCAAGGTAGGCAAGAGGAATGACTAAGCAAGTCAGTTTTTTTTTTTTAAATACCAAAATAGCATGTATTACAGATATCTTATTTGAAATCACCTTCTTTCCATTTTTTCTTTTTCCAAAGCTGGAAGGGGAAATCTGAATGTGGGGACAACTGTTTGCGCTGAGCCCAACTGGGTCAAATAGATCAATCGGCCTACAGCCAGTCCTGCAGGCGAAGGTCAGCTACAGTGAATCTCCGACGTTTTCTGTCTCTTGCATTGATGGTAGACTCTTTCCTGTTCATTTTTTTAAATATTATCTTCCAAATTTTAGTGTTGTTTCCCTCTTGTTCGTTGTCCATACAGCCATCTGCAAAAACAAAACGTAGACAAAATCCAAGATACCTCAACAAGAGTCACTGTACACATCCAAGACGTTTACGGCAATGCAACTGTTGTAGAAAGGAGAGGACGAAAGAAACAATCCGGGTAAAAACATTAAGCTTGGAATACATCCACGACGAATGAACACGAATAATATAACAATATATAATGAAATAACTAGTAAATGAGAGCTGTATATATTTGCGTGTGTCAGCGAGGTTGGAAAACTACTACAGTAACGAACGGCAAGATCGTATCTGTTGTCTCGCTAAGCACAGCTCCATCATTGCCCTTACGCAGAAAAGTCCCAGTGCCCCAAATACGAAAGCTTCTGCTGTTATTTGTTTGTTCTGGCCTAACATGTTTCAATGTCTCACAGATGAATCACTTTCGTAACTCTTGCACGAAATCCCCCTATGTTTGTGACCAAAGAGTGATAATGTTTGTGACCAAAGAGCGATAATGTTTGTTTGTGTTTTCTGTCGCGTCGTACTCGACACACAAAACACTGCACCTCTCCCTCACCTTTTCCGTTCTACAGTTCCTATTTCATAAATATTCCTTATCTCAATTTTATTTCTCTGTAATTATTTTACAAAAGTAACTCTTTCTAATTACTTTAATATGTTTTATTTATCTTCTTTCGTCCTTTTTTCTCTTCCTTTTCTCCTCTTGTATCTTCTTTCTGCTAGCTATCCTGCTCAAAATGTTCTGCTTGTTTATTTTATTAATTT
The DNA here is from genome assembly GCA_024509875.1 of Oreohelix idahoensis. Taxonomy (NCBI): domain Eukaryota; kingdom Metazoa; phylum Mollusca; class Gastropoda; order Stylommatophora; family Oreohelicidae; genus Oreohelix; species Oreohelix idahoensis. The sequence goes on along the minus strand of JAMPIV010009429.1, from coordinate 287,954 downwards.
ATTTTTTTTTGAAATATGTTTCTGCCTACACATTTGTTTTATCGCAGACCCAGAGCTGTCGCTAGGAATTTGTCAAGGTGCTACAAGGTCTCAATTCGGTGTCCCTCACAGCCTCCCCATCCCCCGGGCTGTACTGTATTGTTCTCCTATGAGAGTAAATTTCATATTGCTCAGTTGGGTTGCAATATAATTTCCAGGTTTTTTTTTAATTGTTTTCTTTTAAATATTTTTGGCGCCCCGTGAAGACGGCACCCAGTGCAGCAGCATCGCTCGCACCGCCCAAGAGCATGCTCTATTTACAAACCCTCCAAAACGTAACAGAGTAAAGAGATATCAATCTAGGATCATGAAAGGGGATACATAATGAACACCATGGACATTAAACAAAGCCGTAACAAATTGCCACCCGTGTGTTACCGGGGCCCGAAAGGGGAGCAAAGAATAGTAACACTGTACCCTACCATGCATTGTCGTAAAAAGCGACTAAGAAGGGTTGGGCACGGGGCTGGTTACCCCATCCGGAAAAAAACTTTTTACCACAAAAACTTCAACAAACATGGACAAGTCAAATACAGAGTATAAATCAACGCAGCCACACAAGACAGAAGAAGGTCCTCTGGAAGGGAGGCGCATGAAGCAACCCAGAAAAAGCCGAAAGGAGTCTGGGTTGCCGACTAACCTTTTTTCGTCTAGGAAAATCTCCAGGATTGGCACCTGGAATGTTCGCACTCTATGTGAACAAGGGAAAACTGCACAGGTAGCAGCAGAAAGACAAATTACAGGATTGATATCCTGGGTCTCTGCGAGACACGGTGGAAGGGCATAGAAAGGAGGAGATTGATCACAGGAGATAAGGTGTTGTCCTCAGGCACTTATAGAATGGGAAGCAAAGACACCCCGAATTATAACAGCAAGGTTTAAATCAGCCAAAAAGAAAGTAAATATAAACATCATCCAATGTTATGCACAACAAATGATAAAGAAGAATCTGAGAAAGAAGACTTTTACACCAGATTACAAAATGTCTTGGACAAAAAGAAAAGAAAGGACATCACAATTTTGATGGGGGACCTAAACGCAAAAATAGGTACAGACAACACCGGCTTTGAAGAAATCATGGGAAAGCATGGATTAGGTATGATGAACGAGAATGGGGAACTATTAGCTAACTTCTGTGCTTCAAATCAACTAGCTATAGGAGGTAACATATTTCCACATAAAAGAATACATAAAGCAACATGGATATCACCAGACCACAGAACTGAGAATCAGATTGATCACATATGCATAAGTAAGAAGTTTATGTCATCATTTCATGATGTAAAAGTATGTAGAGGAGCAGATGTGGTATCAGACCACCATCTTCTGTTGGCTAAAACAAAATTAAAACTGAAGAAAATTACAACAGTATATAGCTATAGACAACAGTACAATGTGGGATATCTAAGAAATCAGGAAATAAGAGAAACGTTTTCTATCACAGCATCTAACAAATACCAAGTACTCCAACAGCTGGAAGATGATGCAGATACGGAAGACCACTGGCAACAAGTAAAAAATATATGGAACGAGACATGTGAAGAAGTACTGAGAAAAAGGGAACATTGGAACAAAGCATGGATAACATCAGAAACCCTTAGCAAGATAGAAGACAGGAAAAACAAGAAAGCAGATTTAAACAGAAGCAAACCCAGAAGCTCCAAAGCCAAGGTTCATGAAGTGTACATAGAAGCAAACAAAGAAGAAACATCAAAAGAGACAAGAGGAAGTATATTGAAGAGTTGGCAAGAGAAGCAGAGGAAGCTGCAGCCAAAGGAAATATGAGGGATCTGTACAACAACACAAAGAAGCTTACAGGGAAATATAAGCAAGCAAATGGCCTAATAAAAGATAAGAATGGAAAATTGCTTAGTAATATACATGAACAAATGAAGAGATAGACAGAACATTTTGAGGAACTTCTCAATAGACCATCTCCAACTAATCCCCAGACAACCAGCCAGCAGAAGAGGAGCTACAAATCAGCTATGAACGACCAAGTAGAGAAGAAATAAAGAAAGCCATAAAGCTTATGAAAGATGGAAAAGCAGCTGGTCCAGATTGCATTCCAGCAGAGGCCAACAAAACAGATATTGATACCTCTACAGAGATATTATACAAGCTACTTATACAAGATATTATACAAGATATTATACAAGATATTATACAAGCTACTTATACAAGATATTATACAAGATATTATACAAGTCTGGGAGAGAGAGAGGAAATACCAACAGAATGGAAGGAATGTTATCTGGTCAAGTTGGAATTCTTCTTCTTGTACTTCCTCGTTCGTCCTGAAAAGGACGTTGGCTGCGTTGTGTCTGTTTACAGTGGAGCTGCGATATCTGCGCCTTTCGGCCGGCACATCCGACTTCAGCACAGCATTTTTTGGGACCGGGTTTGCCTTCCCTCTTCGATCCCTACTCTCTCAGCCAGACTGCAGTGATGCAGTCTGTTTCCAGGACCACCACGTGGAGGTGGAGTAGGGTCTTGGTCAGCTCTGGAATAATGTTACTATCAGTGCCAGGAAAAGTATTAAACATAATCATCCTTGAGAAATTAAAAGAGTCCATAGACAAGCAACTGAGAGATGAACAAGCAGGTGTTCGACAAAACAGATCCTGTACAAACCAGATAGCCACATTGAGAATAATAGTTGATCAAAAGTCTGGAATGGAATTCACCGCTTTACATCGGATTCGTGGACTATGAAAAGGCATTTGACATTGAAGACAGAGAATCACTTTGGAAACTGATGAGACATTATGGAGTTCCCATGGAGAATCATTAACTTATTAAGGAAGACCTATGAAGACATGACATGCAGAGTTCTTCATGAAGGACAACTTACAGAACCATTTAGAATAAGAACGGGAGGGAGACAGGGATGCCTCTTGTCTCCATTTCTTTTCTTACTAGCAATAGATTGGGTTATCTTCTTCTTCTTCGTTCGCCCTGAAAAGGACGGTGGTTGCGTTGTGTCTGTTTACGCCTAAGCTGTGATATCTACACCTTTCGGTCGATACATCCGACTTCAGCAAGGCATTTTTTAGGGACCGGGTTTGCCTTCCCATTGCGATCCGCACTCGCTCAGCCAGGTGCAAGAGAAAATGAAAATTATCGATGAGAGGTCACAACAAGTGGGCCTGAAAATACACAGGGAAAAAGACAAAGATTATGAGAATAAGTGCAAGAAATGATAACAAGATTGAACTTGAAGAAACACCACTAAAGGATGTAGAATCGTACACATATATTGGTAGTTGTGGTGGGTTTTGATGTTATGAATTGTTGTTATGTATTATTATTGGATTAAATGAGATCAGCTATGAAGGTCCCTGAATTTAACAAATAGTATTTTAAACTTTCCAGAGTACCTTTCCGCTACCACCCATTTGATCTCATTCAAAATTAATCTATATTATTATATAAAATGACTTCGTGTAGTGTCTAGGGTTATGAATGTGGAGTGTAATGTGCAATAACCAACAAATATACAAACAAATAGTTTATTATTCACAACCACCAACAGTACTACAACAATAACATACCAACGACACTTTAAAAGGCTATCTTATTTAAGACAGTGGTTGAAATTTGTGTAAATAAATTTTGTACAATTTATTATCCTGATTCTAATTTATTTTGAACCAGGACTGACAATCAAAAGTGAAATCAAAAGAATCATTTACAACATTCCAATAACACAGTGGATCTTCTGTCCATACATACAATATTATTATAATATAAGTGTGTGGTTATATTTTTCTACTTTGAGGTAATACTGGTATTAACCCATAGGTGGTTGGTTATAATCACTCCCTTTAAGTTAAGTCTGTTTTCGTTTGTCACTTGTGGAAATATTAATACTAGGCACAGTTTTCTTTAATGTCACTTTCTAGTCTGTTATGTTCTTTTAGTTGAGCTTCCAGGTGCCGAACAAGAACTTATCTTGGCAGGAGAATACATGTAGAACGTTTCCTCTGCTCGCTTGACAATCTTTTCCACCTTTTGAGGAGCAATGGCCACTAGCATGGGCTCGAAGTATACAGATAGAGTCCTGAATCGAGCAGTTCTCAAGCGTTTGGTACTACATTAACGTCAGTACCCAGGACCCTGAAATTTGAAGGTTATGCATCCTTCTTTATACCTAGTATACTATACTATTCCACATTTAAGTACAGGTACATTACAAACAAACGAAAAGGGTCATAGCTTTATACCAACCTATGCCACCATTATCTTTTGATGTGACAATGTACACCAGTATTCCTCTCCCCTAATAGTTACAACGCCACTGCAATTCCAGCTGTCATCTTTCCATATAATAGGATAGGTGTTATGCTCCTTGATGACAATCATACATATTTTCTTGTAGTTTTACACCTCTCTGACAGTCTAACACATGGTGGATCAATCTCTAGGCTTTGCCTGATGGTTGCTATAGACCCACTCACTTACAGACATATATTATTATCTCACATTCAATTTTTATTTCAAATACATGTTAATAAAGTCAATCTTACCACATTTATTCAATGAAATACACAGTGAACGATGACTGGCACACTTTCGATCTGCCGTTCTGTCCAGGCTTTAGAGAAATATGGTTTTCACTGCACAAGCCTGATCTCATCGCTACGTGTCAAAATTTTGTTAGAAATGGCGTCCCCAACTAATGCTTTTTCCCCAATATCAACTACTCTGGCCAATGATTACCCTTATTTCACTTGTAAACAAAGTCATTCAAAATTACAATTCAATTTTCTACTACGTTACTCGGGTGATATATGTTTAGTACGAGGTCGGCCAATAATATTTCGTCTCACTTCAAATTCCACCCAATCCCCTTCCTCGTACCATCTTAGCCTAGCTTTCACCTAATTGTTTTCCCCAAAAAAATGCGATCCAATCTAAGCAGATATGACTTGACCTGACAGTATCTCTGATCTCTATGTATTGTTTTATCAATATTTGATTATTTAATGGACTATTTAGATAACTAACAACATATTCTTGGTCAGCAAGTCTTCAGGTACACAAATATACGATTTTTATGGGGCTATGTGGCTTGGTTCAAAATTCTATCTTTTTTTCTATGTTAGTTTCAAGCTAAATACGAGAGCTTATGTCATTCGCAATAAGAGCTAAACGTGTTTCCATGACCGTAGTGTCCACATTTCTAACTTTTTCATCGTATTGGGGAAACCCGCCTAGGGCAAAGCGTGCAAGTCGGTTGTAGTGTTAGAACCAATTTGAGACGTGATTTGCGTGTTTTATCTAGCCTTGCCTCTCCTTTCCCCAAATGCAGTTAGGCAAATATTTCTTAGAACTAGGAAAAGTGGGGCGTTTATGTCAAGGACGAATTTGAAAAATAGGGAACCGTTTTGTTCGGCTTATGCGTTAGAAAATAATAAGCTGAAGGCGTAGGCGACAACCTACGATTCTCACCGAAAATTTCCAGCACTATCTTATCTTTGACTTTATGCACCACTGTTATAATCTAATTTAGATATTGTATTTAGAAGCTCACCACAGTAGTAATATAGACAAAGTAGGAGGGACAAACAATGATATCAAAATAAGAATACAAAAAGCAAGAGGCGCTTTCATTGCATTGGGAAACATATGGAGGTCAAGAGAAATCAAGTCCAACACGAAAAATAAGAATCTTCAACTTAAATGTCAAGTCAGTCCTATTGTATGGCTCTGAGACATGGAGAGCAACAAAAACAACAACTAAAAAGCTACAGACTTTTATAAACGGGTGCTTGCGTAAAATAGAAGGACTGAAATGGTATGACAAGTCACAAATGTGGAATTGATGACAAGAACCAGACAGGTGCCAGTGGAACAAGAGCTGAGAAGAAGACGCTGGCGATAGATAGGACACACATTGAGGAAACTTGTTGATAGCATTACAAGGCAGTCCTTGTTCTGGAATCCACAGGGAAAGAGAGGCAGAGGTAGACCAAAAAACACATGGAGAAGAGAACTGGATACAGAGGTGAAAATGATGAGGAAAACATGGAAAGAACTTGAGCGGATGGCAAGGGACAGGAAGACTTGGCATGTGTTTGTTGAAGGGCTATGCTCCTCGATGAGCTAAAGGGTATTGATTGATAACAAACTGCAGCTAAATTACAGCCTGGAAGAACCAAATACAAGAAAAACAACCAAAGTAATATGCTATATAGAATTATAAACATCCCTGTGTATTTTCAGGCCCACTTGTTGTGACCTCTCATCGAGAATTTTCATTTTCTAATTATAACCTACATGGAGTTACACCGCGAATCCCATGCACTGGACAAAGACCTTTTTTATTCTCGTATTACTACCAAGATATGTGTACGATTCTACATCTTTTAGTGGTGTTTCTTCAAGTTCAATCTTGTTATCATTTCCTGCATTTATTCTCATAATCTTTGTCTTTTCCCTGTGTATTTTCATGCCCACTTGTTGTGACCTTTCATCGAGAATTTTCATTTTCTAATTATAACCCACATGGAGTTACACCGCGAATCCCATGCACTGGACAAAGACCTTTTTTCCTGTGTATGGTTCCAAAGCCAACCAACCAACCCATTCAATAGTAGGTCCAAAAACCAATAAACCAACCCATTCAATAGTAGGTCCAAAAAATAACCAACCAACCCATTCAATAGTATTTCCATTTCTAAGCTGACCAACATCCCTACATTACGAACATTGGGCATCATCCTTATTGCTAGCATACCTTTACTACACTTTTCGCCTGTGTTATTTTCGACCAGACTAACTCACCTTGACCCTTCTGAGCCTGTTTTTTCTTGTAGCCAGTTGACAGCTGTCTTCTAACAAAGACAATTTAAGCTATAAGTAATACTGACGGTTACGTCTAACAAAAGGCAATAATGTTATTTATGAGGACAATATTTGTTTCTAGCCTTGCGTTGGTCACTTTTCTGAACAAAAAAATGTCATTTTTAAATAAAGTGTAGTCAATTGCTGAGGCTTTAATTAAAATAGTTATACTGTTTTTGACGTGACGGGAGACTAAAGAACACACGCAGGAGAGAAATTGAGACAAACATGAAGGGGATGAAGAAGATGGACAGATCTTCAGCTGGTGGATAATGATCATGTTGATAAACAAGATGAGGACGATGGTGATGGTGGTGGTGGTGGTGATGATGATGATGATGAAGGGTAGTCTGTGTGTCAGGTCTTTTGGTGTGTGAGGTCTTTGGTGTATGAGGTCGTTGGTCTTTGAGGCTGCCGGCTTTTTAATTCGTTGGTATGGGACGTCAGTGGTGTTTGATTGAGATCGTTGGTGTGTGATATGTTTAGGTCGTTGTTGTGTGAGTTATATGGTGTTTTGGTTGTTGGTATGAGAAGATGTTGGTGTGTGAGATCGTTGGTGTGGGACGTCAGTGTTGTTTTAGATCGTTGGTGTGTCAGATGTTTAGGTCTTTGATGTATGAGTTGTATGATGTTTGGGTTGTTGGTGTGAGAAATAGATAGTTGGTGTGTGAGGTTGTTGGTCTGTGAAATGTTTGGGTCATTGGCGTGTGAGATCTTTGGTGTGTGAGATCGTTGGTCTGTGAAATGTTTGAGTCGTTGGTGTGTGAGATCGTTGGTGTGTGAGATCATTGATCTATGAAATGTTTGGGTTGTTGGTGTGAGACATCGTTGGTGTGTGAGATCGTTGATCTATGAAATGTTTGGGTTGTTGGTGTGAGACATCGTTGGTGTGTGAGATCGTTGATCTATGAAATGTTTGGGTTGTTGGTGTGAGACATCGTTGGTGTGTGAGATCGTTGATCTATGAAATGTTTGGGTCGTGGGTGTGTGAGATCGTTGGTGTGTGAGATCGTTGGTGTAAGAGGTCGTTGGTGTGTGAGGTTGTTGGTCTGTGAAATGTTTGGGTCATTGGCGTGTGAGATCTTTGGTGTGTGAGATCGTTGGTCTGTGAAATGTTTGAGTCGTTGGTGTGTGAGATCGTTGGTGTAAGAGGTCGTTGGTGTGTGAGATCGTTTGTGTGTGAGATCATTGGTATGTGAGATATGTGGTGTGCGGTAGTTGTTTGTTGTTGCCAGTACTACTGTTGAAGCTTTAAATATAATCAACACAATAATAGACACATTGTTAATTTTTTTTTTTTAAAGCAAGGCATCTTTACTGCATTGGCTTCATAATTTGAGAATATGGTGATCTCTGTAGCGGTTTCCTCTAATTGCTAATTATTCTCAAATACGGCTCAAGAATAAGAGGAGCATAACAGACAATTAGTTTGCTGCTTGGTCTAAAAAATTATCAAATTAATGCCTTTCCCGCAGTCTAACTTGAGAGAATATAATTCAGAATTATGATAACAAGAAGAGAGCTTCTTGTGGTCCGAACGTCTCATAACTGATCGTAAGTTTATTGCTCGCAGAATATATTTCACTTTGTCCACGTAGACTTGGACATACGTTCGTTTTGTTTTTTCTGGTCTTCAATCCTATATGGCATTATTGCTTTGCCATTCCTTTTACATGCTAATTCTTCTAGCATTCATTGTTTACGCTCTCCTCGACCAAAGTTATTCCTATTGTTAACCCAGACGTTTTGTCTGGGAAGATACACGAAACCATGTTGTTGCATGATAATGTGCTATCTTTCAAACAAAACGTGCTCAAATACACGATCCATCTCACTATGATATAGGAGGATAACAATGTTGGTAACAATTAAGACACGGACAGTGATGTAATACTTCCGGCAGATGGAATTTGTTGTAATAATCAACTACCAGAAAGTAACATCTGTGACGATTTTCTAAATACAATAGCTAAATTAAGTAATATTATAGTGCGTAAAGTCAAAAATAAGATAGGAAATAAAACATGAATCCAGCTTCTTCGTCCCAACGCCAGCCGGTGTGCGGATTTTGATAAGCCTAATAGCCGAATGAAGGGTACTGTCTTTTCAAATTCGTCCTTGAGAATAAATGTAACACTTTTGCAAGTTCAAGACGACAGAGTGATAGAATAAAAGAAAAGGAGGGGAGGGAATGGAAAGACAGAACCTAGGTACGCCGTCTCGCGTTGATTTCAAAAAGCCAACTCGAACGACATAGCCTTGGGCGATTCTCAAATTACGATACAAAACTAAAAAATGTTCGTCAATTGGATCATGTAAACAACATTAGCTCTTATAAGGAATGACGTAATTCTAACGTACTACGGACAAGTCTCGTATTTAGTTTGAAAATAGTTAGAAAAAAAATGGAACAGGTGGTAGTTTCTAGATTTGAACGACTAACATAGAAAAAAAATATGGAATTAAGAACCATAATACATAGGGCCATAGAAATTATATATTCGGATGCCTTATGATTTCCTGAGCAATAATATGGTGTCAGTTACGCACTAGTACAATAAATAACCAAGATATTGGCAAAAATACTATGTATTGTAAGACGGACTGACGAAAACAAAAATCATGCCTGCTTATTTTTTTTTTCATAGCATGTTTTGAAAAAAGCTTTTGGGGAAATAAGGACTAAAAGGTACCTATAATTTGATTGGCTGTAGTTCAAAGAAAGACTAGATAGGATTGGTTGACCTAAAACTAAAAATATATTTGCAGGAGTAAACATAGTAGTTGGGAGTTTTTTTTTTTTTTAAAGTTTGATTCAAATGTGCATGGTCCGATTGGCCAATGCATTCTATATTATCGAAAAACGTAGACTGCTCGTTGCCATTTTGAAAATTTTTTTGATAAACCAGGAGCGATGAGAGCAGGCTTGTGCTTTTAAAACTAATAGAAAGCAGTCTGGACGGAAGGCAGATCAAAAGTGTGCCATTATTGTTTGCCAGTCATCGTTTACTTGTGTAAAATTCATTGAAATATGTGGGTTTTTTGTGGCCCTGTCATTTAACGTAATACCAAGCTCGTGGGAACTGATTGATACCTGACACTGTTTGCATATTTCGGGCACGTGCTGGATGCCATTGCCTTTCACGAAGGGGAACAGATTGTCCAGCGAGCCTAGGAAAAGAACTACCGGTGTTATCCTTCGAAGATAAGTGCCTGTTCGGCACCAGGAAGCTCAACCATTATGAACTCTAGTTTTTAAGAATAAAGACTGAAAATATTAATAAAAAAAATTCCACCTGTGACAAATGAAAAGCAAATGAACTATAGGGAGGGATGGTAACTAACAACCTACCATTATATATATATATATATATATATATATATATATATATATATATATATATATATATATATATATATATATATATATATATATATATATATATATATATATATATATATATATATATACCAGTATTAACCTAATTTAGAAAATTACACCTGCACACTTTTAGTATAATAATATTTGTATTATGGACAGAAGATCCATTGTGTAAATTGATTAATGTAAATAATTCACTTGATTTCACTTTGATTGTCAGTCCTGATTCAAACAAAAAGAGTCAGGACAAAATAAATTGTAAGAAAAAAATTAACGTTACACAAAATTCAACCACTGACTTACTAAAGATAGTCTTTTAAAGTGTAGCTTGTATGTGATTGTCGTAGTACTGTTGTGTTGTGTTGGATAATAAAATAATTGTTTATATGTTTAGTTGGTTAATGCAACATTACACTACATATTCATAACCCTAGACACCAAACGTAGTCATCATAATTATAGTCAAGAATAAGTCTGAATGAGATCATAAAGGTGGTAGCAGAAAGGTACCTGAAAACTTACCATAATAATTTGTTATATTCAGGGACCTTCACAGCTGACCTCATTCAGTACACTAAGAGTACATAACAACAACATTTCTTAACATCAAGTCCACCACAACATCTTGGAGGAGATTATAATGTTAGATCTGTGAAGTAGTGAGTTTGTAAAATTGGCACGCAGAACGGAAGAAGCAAGACCTTATATGGTTATGGAGTTTGAAAATCACATGTACAAGGTAATATCTTATGTTGTTATGAAGCAATGTTCTACATGAGGGTAGTGGAGGGACCCCTACCAAAAATCAGACACTTATTCACAATTAGTTTGGCGTTTGAGATGCTAAGATAGACTGATTCTGATTGGACTTGTCCTCTAAGTAGCAACCTGGGTGTGTATGCAAACATTTTGCTTATATTCTACAATGTCTTAAGACTACTTCACGGACTTCCAATTTTTGTCAAGAAGAAATCATAGACAGCAAGGAACACGGAATGCCGTAGGACTGGACGTGAATTCTAAGATAGAAGAGAGAAACCCCAGGGACATTACTTTGCGCCTTAAGTTCTTGGATCCAGCTTCAGGTGCACTCAGTTAGATGCCTAATTCACCTGAAAGGTACAGCATCTTAAACAAGTTATCCGACAAAACTGGGACGTTTTCTGTATAAAAAGTCTCAGTGTAAGTTGTAATATGTACATTTTATCATTGTGTATTTCCATTTTGACATGTATACATTGCTTGTGGACATACGACTTCCGCTATCCAAAAGCACTTGAGGTTAAAATAAACGCTCAGGGCGGGTAAAATTTCTGAGGAAGATGAAGTGGTGGATAGAAGCGGAAGTCGCCTGATGACTATGTCAGGAGATCCAACACTTAGCAGAGACATTTTTCTGTTTTCAATTACTGGTACAAGTTGAGGTTCAAGTTGCCAGCAGTTGACGCTAGACACCAATATCAGACTGGTCTTGAAGACGCTTTATAACCCTTATAGTTACCTCCGCCTTAATGCAAAAGACGTGCTACAGCCACCAGACTAGACTATTGTAGAGAAGTACAGTCCAAGGCACCTGTGAAAACCAACAGCGGCTGAAGCAGATGCCAAGCGATCCCACACCAGAAGCTAAGTACTATAACAGCACAACCATGGAACATTTCACAATTTTCCAACACAGTTTAAATCATCCGATGCTGATAAATATCATTCCTTCTTATTTATAAAAACCTTTATTTATTTTACATTGTTAAATTATAAATTATTGTTAAACCTGTTTATCTGTAACTGTAAAGCTGCGATTGGTTTAATCATAACTGAGTGAAGTGTATGTCTGCCTTCGTATGACTCATAGTGTTTTAAATACATAAATAGATAAAGCTATTAGATTACTAGTTGCTGAATCACCTTCAGCTTGGGATCAGAAATACCAGCAAAAATATATTACCTCACAGAAGAGGCGTGAAAATAACAAGTTCATGATAGCTTAGATGATCTCAGATGTTATGCTTGCTTTTCTTCTATTTTTTTATCTCTGCCAAGAGTAATCTTGAACAAAGGTTGATGCTTTTAAATATCCTCATCATGATACTCTACGTTTGGCCATTGTTTGGCCACTACTGCGGAGCAGGGGAGACAATACTGTCACACATGCTTTAGGACATGCCTGTTACGTCATGCTTGAGGGAGTAGTGGCCCTATTTTCTATGTATCTCCTCGGAGACAAACGGAAACTAAATGTGAAATAGGACGGTTGAGTAGAGACATTAGATATTTATCAAGCTAAATCTCCACCACGCCAGTTTTAAACGCATCATATAAACGCAAAATGTAGAGAGCTAAGTGAAGTTGTCAAGCAAGGAAGTATAATTTGTTCCTCGGTATTCTACATTTAATTCAGAGATTTAGAGGAACACTGAATTAAGAGATTTAGAGGTATTCTGAATTAAGAGATTTAGGGGGAACATTGAATTCAAAGATTGAGAGGAACGTTGAATTCGGAGATTTAGAGAAAAGAATTGAATTCAAAAGTTTAGAGGAACACTGAATTATGAGATTAAGAGGATTACATTGTGTGTGATGCACTAATAATAGAGTTTTTTTTTAAAAACAGGAAAGAAAAAAGTTTATTTAACACCTAGTGTGAGTAACATTCGAAAATATATGGACATTTTTAAAATCGAGTCAATCACAAAAATCAGAGTCTTCGACTGAGGTGTTGGGTCAGTCCTGTTGTGTTTCTGAAACATGGAGAGCAACAAGGATGGTAGCCGGGAGGATGCGAACTTTCATGTGTGAGTAATACTGGGGTAGAGTATTTGTATCGCCGGTATGGGGCTGATGACGGGAGCCGGACCAGTGCTGGTTGAGCTGAAGGTTGTAGGAGGAAGCCGAGAGAATATTTTGATGGCGTTGTAAGGCGGTCCTTGTGGGGTCTCAGCGGTAGGAGAGATTGAGGGATACCAAGGGGCACATGGGAGACAGAGATGAAGAGGACATGGATGACATAGAGCAGCGGTTCTCAACCTTTTTGAGTCCATGGCTCCCCTGACCAACTACATTCTTTCTGCGGCTCCCCTGTGGGATAACTGGTAAAAACTCTAGCGATGTTTCCACATTTAGCCTAACTTTTTTTGAGCAGGAGAGCTTTGGAAAGGCTTTTAAACACTGTAATTTTTTAATGTAATTTTTAAAAAAATGCAGTTTGGACAATCTGTGAAAAAATTACACGTACAAGAAAATATACACACAAAGTGCACTTTGAAAACCCTTACTATAAAAAAGAAAACAGCACAGATAAAGTAGTTTTTTTCTAACATTTTTTTGTTTGTATATTTTTGTCTGAAAATCATTCACTGATATACTGCACTCATGATTCAATCTCCATAACAAAAAACTTGTACAGTAAAACTAAAAAAAAAAATTTGGTGAATAAAGTACCAGTCACCTCAGTGTGAAACTTGAGCTTGCTTGTTGTTACACAGCTTGTCAAATCTTGGAAATTAATATGAAACAAATATAAAGGTATGTTATCAGGCACTCACAGGAAATAAAGAAGTAGAACACCAGACAACAGAAAAACAACAGACATGAGTGGCTTACCCAGGATTTGAACACTGGACCTTCCGTGCGACAACCCCGCCTAGCCATGCAAGCGAATCGCACTATCCGCTCTGCCATCTACGCATCATAAAAATGATGTTTCAATGGCAGGTCAATAGTGCGAACCACAATACACGACACCAGAAGTCCTCCATGGGCAGTTCAGCCTATTAATGACGCAATCACTTCTGTTGTATTTCTATCAAGCAGTATAGGTCGAATCCAACAAGACCCTTAGGACCTTAATACTGTGTCCAGTAAATGATAGTAGACTAGAACAGTGAGAACAGGATAGTGGGTAGGTTTGGTATTGTACAAACATTTATTACAAATAAGGGAGGGAAACCTGAGGCCTGTAAACAGTAAATTAATATGAAACAAATATAAAGGTATGTTATCAGGCACTCACAGGAAATAAAGAAGTAGAACACCAGACAACAGAAAAACAACAGACATGAGTGGCTTACCCAGGATTTGAACACTGGACCTTCCGTGCGACAACCCCGCCTAGCCATGCAAGCGAATCGCACTATCCGCACCAATTGAGATATAGCTATCCTCATTTCCTTCTCCACATCAAATCTTGATCTGAACTTGGTTTTTATGACAGCCACTGCTGAAAACCCAACCTCGCAGAGATAGGAGGTTGCAAAAGGAATTAATATCTTCAGTGCTCTCTTGCTCAAGCTTGAGAACTCCTCTTTTACTGAATACCAAAATTTTGGCAATGCCATGGATGGAAACTTCGCTTGTAGTGAAGAGTCTGATGAACGTTCTATCAGTTCTTCCTCTTCTGCAGTACTGAAGTCCGAAGGAGCATCACTACTGAAAGGATTTTGAACCCACTGAAACCTGTCACAGTTTTCAGGAAAGTATTTTTCAAAATGAATACTGAGTTGGGAGGCGGGTCAAAAGTGAAATTTCTCCGGGGGGTCACGCAGGTTGACAAACACCAAAACTGAAATTTCCCACAGCTCTGTGTTTTCTTTACAGCTAAATGCGAAAAAAATCCATGCCCATCCACGGAGCCCCTGACCGTCAGTTATGGCGCCCCAGGGCGCCGCGGAGCACAGGTTGAAAACCGCTGACATAGAGGTATATAGAGCGGATGGCACATGAGAGGAGGACCGTGCACATATTTATTGAAGGCCTATGCTCCTTGCGGAGCAGAGAGGTTAAGGAATGAATGTAAGTAACCAGGTCTTCACATTATGTTTTTATCCTTGTTTACATTTTTTCTTGCATATATACATACGCTCGTATACAAAGTAAGTTGTTTTTTCGTTAGTAGGGTAGGTCAGTGAATTAGACTCTAAAGACTGTAAACCTTCTTCAAGTCCGGCCCTTTGAGTATAACGAAATTAACAGTGTGAACACTAAGGAAACTGGATGCTCATTGGCTGCTGTAGAAGTTCCTATCGTTCGCACAAGAATGGCAGCACGCTTTATAAACGCTGCACATCTTCGTGACGCAGCATCAACACACTATATACCCCAATATAACCGTTTGTAACCCTTCAATGGGTTTTGGTTGAACAGGGTATTACAGCAAAATAACAGACGGAACTAACAACAACGTGACGCAGCATTTTGAATTATGTTTTGCCTCTCTCACCAGAGTTAAAGTGCTCTGGGCTCACAAACTAGTAACATCACGCTACCTATAAATGGGTACATGACTCTGCTCTTTAGTAAAAAAAACAGCATGGTTGGAATTGTGGTCGCTCCTTTTCTTAAAGCTGGAGATAATATACTGACTTGAACTGACTTTGATCTACTGTCACTGAGCGTCTTTGATCTACTGTCACTGAGCGTCTTTGATCTACTGTCACTGAGCGTCTTTGATCTACTGTCACTGAGCGTCTTTGATCTACTGTCACTGAGCGTCTTTGATCTACTGTCACTGAGCGTCTTTGATCTACTGTCACTGAGCGTCTTTGATCTACTGTCACTGAGCGTCTTTGATCTACTGTCACTGAGCGTCTTTGATCTACGGTCATTGAGCGTCTTTGATCTACTGTCACTGAGCGTCTTTGATCTATGTCGTAGATTTTCGATAGGAGAATTAAGACTAGGTTTGGTCCCTTCTGAATAGGTTTGAATAGGTGATAGACTCAGTGAGAGTTAGTGAAAGGTAATAGAATTTCCACCCACGTGAGATGATAGATTTTGATATAGTGGCTGTCTCTGAAAGCGAAAAGAATTCTTCTCTCTCTCACCTATCTTCTACAACAGTTGTTACAGCGTCAGACAGACTACACCAATATACATATTACGTATATTTCTATCACTCACAGGCACGCACATACACGTGACGACAGGTAAACACACAGACGTGGAAAAACTATAACAATGATATATATATTATCTAGAACGAGCTGACCAAACACGATTATTAAGTTCAAGAGCGATTTTAATATCAGGAAAAATCGGCTCACAACATCAAAGAAAGTACATCAAGGAAAATACATATATTAACCTAAGACAAAAACACAAGAACTCTAGCCTTAGCAACAAATTATGCAGATTGAAAAAAAAAATAGGACAGCAACAGGGTGTCAAAGATATAATAGTGAAAATATCACTCAAACCAGCGTACACTCATTCATTCCGCCATGGCCTCTCATACAGGTACTCACGACTTTGCTCGCTGCCTCTTGGAACACACTGATTTTAGATTTTCACACAGACTCAAAAAAAAAATGCAGTCTTCTGCCAAGAAGTCCCCAGTTCCAAAAGACGTATTTAACTCGGAGTCTCCGGGAACGACTACTTGGGTGTGCAAATTTGTTCAAATGTCTGATTAAGTCACCTAACAATTATTCCAGGCGCGGGAGTTAGCAGAGCACAGTGTCAATAGCGTAGGTTTCTAGAAATGATGAATGTCAGGTCGGTGCCTTCCCTCAGTATAGGATTCACTTTAGTCACACCACAGATTTGTCCACAAAAAATATATATATATATATAGTCGGGAAATGTTAGTTAATACTAGAAGTATTTCGCGCCACCAGGCAGAAAAATTACGTAGAGTTTTCTAGAAGAAATTAAGATCTGGCTCCAAGGTCCAGTATTTATCATTACAGTCTTTGAAAACCCGTTATTGGGATATAGTATTTCTGGCTAACTCGGGTTGCATATGCACTGTTTAGACCAGTGGTACTTAAGAAACCCACGTGGTTCAAAATAAGGATGTCTATTTCTTCACAAGTATGGAAACTACTACTAGGTGCTGGTAAAGTTAGGGTCACCCCAAAACTTTCACTGTGTGGAGGAAAAATAACACATATAATATAATAAACAGAATCTGTACTGGTTATAACTTACATTTAAACTTGCAAGCAGAGAGCTTTGCTTATCATTTAAACTTCCCGTGACGTAAGTTATATTTAAAAATCAGCAATCCTCATGAATTAGGAACACGTGCGTATCCCGTCACCATTCATGAGGCTCGATTCTAGAGTTTATACGTTAGTTTAGAAAAATACACTCGACTGAGTATTAGCGGTTAAATTAAATTCATAAATAGCTACAATTGCCGTTATAAGCTAGAAATTTTTAATTTTATTCTGCTTTCCACTGAATGCTTCCCTAGAAAATATAATAGCCTACCACTTTATTTCTCTTCTGCGCTAAAGAAATAGATTAAAATGAATTAAGCGATTTAACACTTTAACACTCACAAAATCTATATATCTATCATATTAATTACCTCAACCACAGAATTACAGGTAGTCGCACAACTTAAGAATAAGATTGCTGAAAATATTTCTGGAAGTCTAGAAGTTCGACAAATTGCCGAAACAAACTGAGATCTTCGCTAACAGCTATTCTGTTTACGAGCAACCTATCTACTGTGAGTCTATGAGCGAGAATGAAATTAAAGTTTCAAACTTGGCCAATATCTAAAAATCAGACAAAGGGCCCAAACTTATTTCGCCAAGCGAAATTATCTCCCCTACTCCCAACATTTACGTCCGCTTAACGCGTGTCGTAACTGTCACCTACTGACCACGATGTACGCGTGTCAGTTTCAAATCCCAGACAGCCTGACTCCAATGCAGGGCAGTTTTCACACTACAGCTGACCATGGCCCACCGTGAGCGCCGTGTCAGTTTGGGATTTTCCAGACAAATGTCTGGATACTGACCGGTGCAGATGTAAAGTATCACACCTCACCGGGACTTATGCCGAGAAGAAGCTCGCGCGCTCGGTGAGAATGTAGACGATTTGCTACGTCCTATGTTCAGCGAACCGACTTATCACACCTTCTGACGCCCTGCAGCCCTGACATCTACGTAATATCGTCCTAGCGCGATTCTCAGTTTTAGAGAAAGGAAAACAGGTAAAGTTTGCGAATTATATGAAAATAATAATATCAAAACGAATGGATGAAAAATATACAGGAAAAAGGAAATACAGAGATAATAAAAGAGAGAAATCGGGTGAAAGAATAGGAAGAAGATGTAGGAAATTAAATGAATATAAACCCTACGTGACAATTTACTGTCACTGAGCGTCTTTGATCTACTGTCACTGAGTGTCTTTGATCTACTGTCACTGAGCGTCAGCTCTTGGTACAGTTGACATTCAAAAATCCGGCCATCGATAATCCGGTTCCTTCAGTTTTCCGGAATGGATTTCAGAGCGCATTTTTTAATTTACCTCGTTGGCGCGCCACTGTTTTCTGGAGCAGTTTATGTTTTGATGCAGCTGTTGGGTCTTGCTTGCACGTGTTAACAGGCATTCCTGCTCATTCCTTCTCATTTTATCATTTATTTGCTGCTGTATAGCCCCATTATGGATTCAACAAATAAAAGAAGTGGTGTAAAACGTAAACATTTGATTTTCTTTCTTTAAAGGACTGTACATGTAGTCATTTTCTGTTAAATATATTTATTTTTTTTTTTTTTTTTTTTTTTGTTTTTAACCAGCGGCACTTGGGCTTTTTCGGCCCAATGACATGTAAGAGGCTGGGAACCTGAGGACTTTCCTTCCAACCCGGTCAGGCTTTCGCTCACTTGGGCTTTATCACAGGAGCCGATTCAGGCCCAATTTTCCGGCCGTACCAAATTAACACGCGGCGCACGCTAAGTCTGAACGCGCTGTGGCATCTCCTTGCGTTGCTTAACATTTGCTGGGTTTTTTTAGGAAAGGAAAGAAGAAAGAGAAAATATATTAATATTCAGTGACCAGATTCTCTCAAGTTCTTATCTACAATATCAGTCTTCCTCCTTGGCTGAGAGTAAATGAATTCAGTATGAACGATGAGAGAAAGGAAGGGCAGAATGTCAGACGGGCCTGCGCGCCCTATTCTCAACCCTTTGAAAATAAATTTCGTTCGTTCGTTCGTTCTTTTCTTGATTTTCTCCTTTAATGCCTTACTCTCTCTCCTCTCTTTCTATGTCCATCTCTATCTCTCTCTTTCTCTCTCTCACTCTCTGTTTCTGAGTCTTTTCAAAACAGATACGCACAAATGTCTAGAATGCCTTTTGTCTCAACCCTTTTAAATAAATATTTTTCCTTCGTTCGTTCGTTCTCTCTCTCTCTCTCTCTCTCTCTCTCTCTCTCTCTCTCTCTCTCTCTGTCTCTCTCTCTTTCTCTCAAATTTTCACTTCCGTGACTTTGCAGATACTATCCATGTCTATCGTCTTTTCGTGGCAGTCTGGAACCTTTAATCTGTTTAGCATTTACTCTCTTTATACTTTCTTTTCACCCCGTCCAAGTGATCTCATCATGGCCGTCTATTTGCGTTCGATAGAGCTTTTTTGTTCGCATGAAAAAGGAAAGCGTGTTTGTTAATTTTACATATCACTTCTTCTTTTCTTGTTCTCCATTCCTTTATTATTTTGCATTTTATTCTGTTACTATGGCAACTCAGAATTAAATGAAAGGGGGGGGGGGGGGGGGTTTTTGTTTTTAAAGTAAACATATTTCGTTATACTGAATACTGCCATCCACTTTTGTTAACTTTTTTTTTAAATTTAATTTGCATGTTTACGATTGTCTGAGACATCTGGGACTCTAGTGCCCTGACTGTCACTGGTCCAAAGGTCACGAAAACTATCGACCGTGTCTTGTTCTCTAAACAAAGAAAGCCCGTCATTTTCCCTACTGGGAGACGCGGAATTTTTCCTAAACTCTCCTTCATTTGCATCTGGCGCTCAAGCTCTCAAAGTGTTTTAGTCTGCTGACTCTGTCCCAGGTATTCCCCTATGGAAGCTACAGAAATGTGGTTTCACAGAAAAATATTAATAACCACATGAACAAGCAAAATGTCTAATGAAGATTTCAAATTCCTGAGAAGACTAGGACGCGATAGAAAATTATTACAATGATAAGAAATAAAGTCTGCTTTCAGCGGGCAGATGTCTGCTTTCAATGGGTTTGTGTTTACTCTCAACAGGCATATGTCTGCTTTCAGTGAGCTTGTGTCTGGTCTCAATGTGCATATGTCTGCTTACGATAGATGTGTATGCTTTAAATGGGTATGTTTGCTTTTAGTTGGTAAATGTCTGCTTTCACTGGGTATGTGTGTGTGTTTTTAGTTGCCAAATGTCTGCTTTCACTGGGTATGTGTGTGCTTTTAGTTAGCAAATGTATGCTTTCATTGGGTATATGTGTGCTTTTAGTTGGCAAATGTCTGCTTTCACTGGGTATGTGTGTGCTTTTAGTTGGCAAATGTCTGCTTTCACTGAGTATGTGTGTGCTATTAGTTGGCAAATGTCTACTTTCACTGTGTATGTATGTGTCTGCTTTCAGTATGTTTGTTTCTGCTGTCAATGGACATGTCCTGCTTTCAGTGGGCTTGTTTTGCTTTCAATGGGCTTGTTTCTGTTTTCAATGTATTTGTGTCTGCTTTCAATGGGTATTGTGTGCTTTTAGTTGGCAAATGTCTGCCTTCAATAGGTATGTATTAGCTTTCTGTGGGCATGTTTTTGCTCACATGGGCTTGAGTCTGCTTTCAATGTGTTTGTGTCTGCTTGCAATGGACATGTTCTGCTTTCAGTGGGCTGGTTTTGCTTTCAATGGGTTTGTGCTTGTTTTCAATGTATTTGTGTCTGCTTTCAATGAGCTTGTGTCTGCTTTCAGTATGTTTGTTTCTGCTTTCAATTGGCATATTCTACTTTCAGTGGGCTTGTTTTGCTTGCAATAAGTTTGTGTTTGCTTTCCGTGGGCTTGTGTCTGCTTTCAATGAGCTAGTTCTGCTTTTAATGGGCTTGTTCTGCTTTTAATGGGCTTGTTCTGCTTGCAATGGGCTTGTGTCGGCTCTCCGTGGACTTTTTCTGTTTGAATTAGGCCCTGTGTTTGCTTTCAATGGGCTTGTATCTGCTTTTAATAGGCTTGCTTTGCTTTCAGTAGGCTTGTGTCTGCTTTCAATGGGCTTATTCTCCTTATAGGGGAAATATTCTGCTTTCAAAGTGCTTGAGCCTGCTTAAATTTTTTTTTTCTGCTTTACATGGGCTTGTATCTGCTTTCAATGGACATATTACGTCGAGAACAAGAATACAGTTACAAGTGACAAAAATGTTGAGAATGGGTAGATGGAGAAAACAAAATATAGAGAACGACTGAGAGAGAAAATACTGAAAAGTTGAACACTCTGGATCAAGGGAGATTCAACATTTGAATCTGAGAGAGAATGCCAGAGACGAGAATTTGCGATGAGACATGTTCGCCAATCTCAATCGACAAGGCAAGTGATGGACGTTTATCCCCAGGAGAGCAAATTTTACAATACTTTGTTCCGAGATGAGGACACTCCTAAATGTTGGTTGTGGAGATCAGCTAGAAGAAATCTCAATAAAAAATTCTTCACATTACGTTCGATTCTCTAGAGCAGTGGTTCTCAAACGGTGTGGCACGCCACACTGGTGTGGCGCGTGAGGATGGCAGGTGTGGCAGGATGAATCAAGGATTTAGAGAGATGTTTAAAAAATTCATATGCCAATAATAAATATGAAGGTAATTTTCTTAATTTATTTTATTTATTTTGTTACCTGTGATATAATATGGGAAATATATGGTTAGACACCCATAGAATTTTCCAGAATTTTTTAGATTTTATTCAGTAATATAATTTATTTTATATCAAATAAATACAGTTCTCCGCCACATATTGATGCGAATATGGATTTTCAGCTCTGACAAATATCAAAGACCAGAAAATAGAAAGGCATCTTTGTGTTGATGAGGAGATGAGAGTTTGTTTGTCTCAAACAAGACCTAATAAAGATGTGATTACCTTAAAAAAAAAACCAGCTCTCATTGAATTTATATATTTTGAGAATAAATCATGTTTTGATGCAGCTGTATTGTTTTATACTTTCTGGTTGTCTCGTGATCAGTAGTTGTGTTCTATCTTTAAAGGTATTTCTTATCAATAAAAAATTCGGTGTGGCGCGAGCAAATTTTCATTTCCGAAATGTGGCCTAGAGAAAAAAAATGTTTGGGAACCATTGTCCCAGAGCAATGCTTCTTAACCAGTAGTGCACGCATGTTACGGTATTTTTATAGACGTCGGCTGCTAGAGGTTAGCAGCGTGCAATTTTAGGGGTTACAGCATTTAATATAGTGTAAAGTATTATTAGACTATTGAACGCTATACACACGATCGAATTATGACGTGTTAGCGTTGGTAGGTCACGCACCGTGACCAAGAGACGGGACCCTTATTACATTGTCCGTCGAACCGTGAAGTTGTGGTTTTTATCTCCTTCCACAATTGGGCTTGTTAATAGCCATAATACTGCTGTAACTTAATCTAAGGACTCAGGGTCAATACAGATAAGGATATATCTAAATGAATTCATAAAGGTTTGCGAGTAACCTGTGAAGGAAGGATCTTTTATAAATAATTTGATTATATTTGTCAAGACATCATGCGCTCATATAATCGAATGAAGGACACCCCAACACCAGCGACACCCACGCAACAATGGTCCCCAAATTACCAAAGCAGACCTAAGGATGAATAACATTTACCTACCAATGAGGAGCAGACATTTTATAGGGCCGTTAGTTAAATGCAATTAACTAACGGCCCTATAGTGCAATTAAAACCAATTTGGACGTCCAGGGAGCCATGAAATTGGTTTTAGGTTTCCTCCCAACCTCCCACGAATTAGGAACAACACAAACGGTGAAAACAGATATAACATATATATATATGAAAAATAGAATAGACATGCCTGTACAGATGAAATGGACTTAGTACTGTTTTTATTAATGACAACAGTCACAATTAGACTTATCTTTTTAATGCTCCGGCGATGCCAAGTTCACCAACGGACTAGAACAATGTCTTAAAATGTCTGCTCTTCATTGGTAGGTAAATGTTATTCATCCTTAGGTCTGCTTTGATAATTTATCTGCATTCGAATAGCCTACGCTGGCGGTTGTATCTTGGTAGTTAGGCAAGTACGCACGATTCTGTGACGTCAGGTTGACCTTTATTAGTAACCATGTGTAATAGGTCACCCTTCAGTATATCACGTGATCGTTTATCGAAAGTAAATAATTCATTCGAAATTCATGAAAAAATTTTTGTTTTTTGTTTGTTTTCGTCCCCATACTGGCCACCACTGTTGATAGGTGGCTTTTGAAGACTTTGTTGAAGGGGGGAGGCTTTTACTTTCATTGGCCAGTGCATCGCTTCGTTCATTTATTCTTTGTTGTGCATTGATGGTATAATACGCGAAGGTGGGTTTAGAATCTTGTGAATATCATAATTGTTGAATTTGTAAACTTCAATGAACGTGATAAGTCCTTTAGCGAGTCCATACAGTTTAATGCACATCTTACGCATAAAAAAAACAATCCACATATGTTTGATCATGAAATATTATATATACAATTTGAATCCTATATTGAATCAGCTATCTGTGCATGTCAGTCCTTGTCCCGTAATTTGAATTACTATAGGCAGAACGTCATAACTATATGTACGCGCGGTTGGTGATCCCAACGACCGACAGTGAGATTATGCGTCTGGCAAAATATAATTAATAAGGACTATTAATTCATCCCGACTTAGGTTTAGTCAATTACTAAACTGAAACATTTTATCTCTTTTCATAGTAACAGTGGACTGACCCATGTCCATACTTAAATACAATATAACTGTGTGGCACTCCATGCCTGACACTAGAAGAATACAAGGACACGTCTCTTCAGTTCGACGGTCATACAAGAAAGGGTCCCGTCTCTTGGGATGTCAAGTCAAGCACGTCAATAATAGATGGCGACAGTTAAAGACTCAGATGCTGTGTACTACTACTTGTTACATAACGGATGTGATTATGATCCGGTAGCATATAACTAACATTTTCGGAAGACGAGTCATGAATGCCGATAGTCTGTTTACAACTTCACAAAAGTAATCATACCAAGAGACGCTAGTCGAACGAGATTAATGATCACAAGAGACATAATCCTATCGTTGAACTCTCGATCTGTGAATGAAAAGTCGACTACAATTCAAACCAATGATTATTAAAGACATGCGTCGTACGAAATGAATGAAAGCAAAAGACAATGTGTTCGTATTTACACTGGGACTTCGGTTAGTGTCCATTCATGCTACAACTAAATGCAACAAATTCGGAAAATAATACTTGAAGTCAAATTGGACAAAATTCGTTACGTGACATTACTGATTATGACGTGATGAAGATCTACATTTCTTCCGAATTAAAAACATTTGAACATTTTTTTTCCCTATAGAAATTCACAAGGATATTAACTACGCATGGATCACCATATCCAAGATTACTTACGTTTTACTTAGTAGTTGAATTAATAAAGAAATTAAAATGAAATGTGAGAGAAAGATAAAAAAAATGAAATATGAAAAAAATGAAAGAAATAAAAGAAAGCTCACACAATTCTGAGACAATATTCATAGATCTAATTATGAATGTCATAATTATATTGTATATTTGATAACTTTGTTGACATACTATTTTATTACTTAGTTAAGTTAGATAATTAGTAACTACTCAACACACATAACTATATTAACTGATATTTTTTTTTACTTTACGTTACTTGTCTGTACTTCTCATTTTTTTTCTTTTCTTATAACATTTTCTTTCATTTTCCTTAATTAGATGTTTAATAACGTCATTCTTAACAAACACTTACTATAATTTAATCTTAATTAGTTATATTAATCTTGACATGACATTTCATTACGAAAGACTTTAAGTTAATTAAATAATTAGGTATTGATATTTGACATTTTCTTTTAGTTAATATAACACATATGTATAACTTGATTATTAGTATATTACATGACTGTTAGTTAGTCGACATGACCACGACAGAACATCGTTGGCCATATGTCGCGTTTTTGTTAAATCTTTGAGATTATTCACTCAGATAGGTTTTCAAAAAAAATCTATCGAATAGATTTTTTTTCCCCCCGGTGGACAGGGAATTGTTACGGTATTTTTATAGACGTCGGCTGCTAGAGGTTAGCAGCGTGCAATTTTAGGGGTTACAGCATTTAATATAGTGTAAAGTATTATTAGACTAGTGAACGCTATACACACGATCGAATTATGACGTGTTAGCGTTGGTAGGTCACGCACCGTGACCAAGAGACGGGACCCTTATTACATTGTCCGTCGAACCGTGAAGTTGTGGTTTTTATCTCCTTCCATAATTAGGCTTGTTAATAGCCATACTGCTGTAACTTAATCTAAGGACTCAGGGTCAATACAGATAAGGATATATCTAAATGAATTCATAAAGGTTTGCGAGTAACCTGTGAAGGAAGGATCTTTTATAAATAATTTGATTATATTTGTCAAGACATCATGCGCTCATTTCTGGCTGTATGGAACCCAGCAGCGCATGTATAAAGCCATGATGGTCTGCCGACATGAATGTAGTAATTGACACGGACGGACCTGAATATTATGCACGTAATTTCTAATGAACTATATATGAATGTATACCTATGTGAACTGTCTTCGTGCGTCAACTTGTAATAAATATTGGACTCTAATCGAAGACTTACCCACATTACTTTGATTACGTTTGATTGCTTCAACTTGCATTGTTGATTGTCCTTTGACCTGATGAACTCTTCTTTATAGGAAGTTTATATTAATAATGAATCAGTTCGTACGGAACCGAGGTTTGCTTGGACACTTATTAATCAACAACAAAATTTTGTGTCGACCTCAACTGAGATAATGATAGATAAGCAAGCATACAAGCGAAACTAATAATAATCGAATGAAGGACACCCCAACACCAGCGACACCCACGCAACAACGCACCACCGTGGGTGTGCGAGACTCACTTTCCGGGGGTGCGAGACATGCCAGATATTTTAGAACGTGAATCTTTATAAACAATATATACTACTGGACAAAAGTTAAGGGCCGCCATTCAGTTTAGACAAGGTTTATATAATTCTTCGTGAGCAGGGTCGATTTTCCAAATGTCCGGTAGCTTGAAATCTCTCAAGAAGTCTCTGAATGGTAGAGTGGGACACTGCTAAACGTCTTGCAACATGACGAACAGATTGACCATCCTGAATCCATGCCATGGCTCGACCACGGTCTACAGTGCTGAGACTTCTCCTTGGTGGCATGGCTAATGCAGTGATCATTTCGACCACTTGTCATACTGATTTATTGCATACCAACGGTGAACACTCTTTACCGATGATCATTTTCCACGTGCATTCAAATTCAACTCACTTTTTGTCACCTTTTGAACTAGTGGGGTGTGTTGCAAAAACCACGAGTTTTTGCAGCAACAAAGGCAATTTTCACGTGCGGGTTAAAGTGACCCAGTTTTTGGACATTTAAAAAAAAATTAACCTAGTGCACACAGAAATGTATGCACATTTCTCTGAGCTCAGTTTTAATGACATTTTCACTTGTCTTTACAGTTTCCCAATTATATAAACCTTGTCTAAACTGAATGGTGGCCCTTAACTTTTGTCCAGTAGTATATAATACACAGAACTCAAATGCATTTGTACAAAATAGAACATTGACAACGTGAATTAGATACCGAACCTGTCACATTCTGAAAATAATATTTTCTCCAACAACAAAAAATATTTTATCTTTGTTTATCATTTCTGGCATGTTTTGGAATCTAGACGTTAAAGGGGCGCGAGGCTTCTTAATATTATGTTGTCATGGGTTGCCTCCCCTTTTCTCTGCAGTGATGGTCCAACATTGGCCAAACCTAGAGTATCTAATGAGGGTCTTCAAAGGTGTCTTCGCACAAGTTTACTCTTGGCAGAGATACAGATAGAAGGATGATGATGCTTCTGCCTCGAGGGAATGTTCACAAGATATTTCAGAAGTCAAGAACAATGCTGAATGTGTCGTAGCAATGTTAACTTTTATCTGCCCGACAGCTTTTATGAAGAAGTATTATTTAATTTAGCTCGTACAAGCCCCCAACTGAATTAACAGAGAAATTCTTCTTATTATTATTATTATTGGCTAAGTTGGTGTAAATATATATTAAAGATATGGATTCATACGTATGCAATCCTATCTATAATAACTAAATCAACTAGGAATTTGTAAAACAACATATAAAAAATGTAATGATCAATTATTATGTAACATTTAAAAATAAAGAAGGTTATGTTTCGATGGGTGCACAAAGATTAGGTTATCGTTATCGATACTTAATGGAAAGTGAATGTTCGTTGCTGTGGCCTGCTTTAAAAGCACTCAGCTGAAAATCGGTGAGCACTGCTGTTGTTGTTCGTCAATTCGTCTCTCTGTGATAAGGGGCACGTCCCGAGCGAAGACGCAGGGGGTAACCTCTCCTGTTGTCAGTGCTGAAGATCTTCACAGGCCCGTCAGATGTGGCCGTCTAGTGTCGACACTCAGTTTTCTGAATCACCGACTCGTAGCACGAATGGCCATGTAGACCCAAACCACGAACATGTCTCGTACCACGAACTTTAGAAGCAATAAAAAGAACAAATGCCTCTGCTAAGTATATTGTGGTCGGAAGATTAATCAGGCGCCTTTACCGCTGTACGCCCACTAGTTTTTGTCTCTCGGAAATTTTATTCTCCTGAGCATATACAGCAAAACTCAGGGAATATGATGAAATCACCATTATTCTTTTGGTTAATTTAATGGGGAAAATGTGTCTGGACAGCGCGAGTGCAATGGCTTGTGCCTGGAGGAACATTATTAAGTTACATATATCTCACAAAATGATAATATACACACTATGCACATGTGATGTAATCATCACTCACTCACTGCTCCATTCGGAGTCTGGGGTTACCTCTGCTTTTGGTTCTCTGTACGAACTAGCATGAAGCAATCACCAGCGCTTGCGGTAGTGGTTTATGAATATACTCTTTTCATATGCTGAGGTTTCCAGCCTCGTATGGATTTTACAACCACTCGCAAGTACAAACATGTCAAATTTCAATTACAAAACATATGTGACAACTTACCCCAAACTAGTTGGGAACTAGACTTCTGGCTCAGTAGAACAGTCTTGGCAACTTGATGCAGACGACCTGAACACACGTCTGGGGTATTATTTCTATTATAGAATCCCTCTGTGACTTTGTGAGTAGGTTCTGTAGGAGTCCGGTTTCCGTATTAAATTGTAGAGTTTCCTTGTTGTGTTAATCAAAAGGTGCTCCAATACGTGTTTTCCGTTCCTAATAGTTCAGAATCCTAACTCCTACTCTTTCCTGGCTTCAGTCCGAGCTGTCTACTTTGACGATTTTGGAATGCAATGTAGTATATCTAAAATGTTCTACGTTATATCGTAGTTCTCGGCCCACGCTCACATGTGGCGTTTCCGACAAAACTTCCAATCACCGTGAATGTCTATTCGCGCCTCAAATGCCAGCCAATACATTCAAAAGTTCGTGTTATGATGACTTTCCTCATGGAATTTTCTGCATGACTCATGCGTTTGTAAAATTCAAACGGTCAATTTTCCGTATAAGGAGTTGCTATATCCGTCTATTCTCGGTAATGTTTACATTCGCAATCTCTTACATTCATCTTGCTTATAACAAGCTTGTCCGGATGTTTATTCAGGTGTGTCTGTAATATGCCACCAGATCGATAATTGGCCGGCACTCCCTATGCAAACAACCACTGGGCGTCATTAAACGAAAGTGACCTTGCCCGCCAATCTAGTGTGATTTGTATCAAACTCTCAGGTAAACAAACGCGACACAAATGAATGGAAGGAATGTAAACTTTGACTCGAAAATACAAAATTGCAAAATAGAATAATCGAATAGTGCACATAATTAGTACGCACAATAAAGGTAGTTCAATAATGCCGGTGAGAAAAAGAGTGCGAACCAAATTATGTGACAGACCCCCATCCTAAGATATTTGTTAAATATCCAGCTTTGGGCTGTCACTTTTCTGTGGATTTTGCTGTCCACCAGGTTCTCTCTTTTGGATGACAGTTTTCTTCTCCTTCAATCCCTTATACCGTTGGCGAGCGACTGAGTTTCTCGCTTGGCAGTGTGTGCAGTTTTGAACGTAATAACGAACATCTGCCTACCTTTTGGGCCAAAAGTAAACCTCCTTAAGGTTACTCATTGTGGTTCCCACTGGAACATGTTCTCCCGAGGGTAACACATGTCCTGCTTTCATGAAGGAGGATCTAAAGGGGAGAAGCACCTTAAGTTGCTTCCTCTGCCTCGTACGTCGAAATAAAATTCCACCTTCTTTGTGGAAGGTTCTAGCTGAAGCATGGGTTGGCTTTATCTGACTTTGTTCAGAGTATGGTGCTAGTGTTGAGCAGAGCAACCTAACCTTTGATGTGAAGACAGGTGTACGACAGGGATGCCCCTTATCAACCACTCTATTTTTAACAGTCATAGATTGGGTGATGCGCCAGACAACAGATGGCAGTCCAAGAGGAATAAGATGGACAACATTTTCTACATTGGAAGATCTGGAATATGCAGATAACATTGCACTACTAGCACATTCACATCAACACATCCAGGAAAACACGGATAGACATAATACGTTTAACCAGCAGGTGGGCTTGAACATCAATTTAAAGAAGTCAGAGGTCATGACGCTCAATGTGAGCAACCCTGAGCCCATATCAGTAGGGTATCAGCAACTGGTACAGACAGGCACCTTCACATACCTAGGATGCATAGTAACACCAGACGGCGGGGCAGGCAAAGACATCAACATCAGAATTAATAAGGCAAGAACAGCCTTTTTAGCCTAAACCACATCTGGAAGTCCTCTCAATACAGCACAAGCACAAAATTAAGATTATATCAGAGATGTGTGCTTTCTGTGCTTCTCTATGGTGCGGAATGCTGGAGAGTTACAGAGAAGGAAATGTCGAAATTGTCCTCTTTTCACACAACATGCCTAAGAAAAATTCACCGAATCTTTTGGCCGAATACCATCACCAACCAAGATCTGCTTACTCGTAGCAAGCAAGAGGACATGCACACCATCATAGCTGGCAGACGCTGGAGCTGGGTTGGCCATGTCCTCAGAAGAGACCCCGATGCCATCACAAGAACACCTATGCTTTGGACCCCTGAAGGGAAAACGAAAGAGAGGCCGACCAAAAACAACTTGGCGGAGGACTGGAGGCTGAGATGCAAAGAATGAACCAGAGTTGGGGCACTGTACGAAGGATGGCCGCCGACCGAGCAAAGTGGAATCAATTTGTTGTTGCCCTACAAGACGCCACTAGGCGTGATGGCCACTGACTGCTTTGACGGTCGGCGGCCAAGGATCAAAGAAGAAGAAGAAGAATGGCGCTAAAGTTATATTATCAACTTGCGCTTGTCGTAACTTTGTTTTACTACATAGAAGTGGTGAGTAGAGGTACGAGCTATCCAATGTTGGGTGCTGAGTGCTCTGCTCTAACTCTTTCTTCGTAGTTTCATTATGGTTTTCACCATTTTGGTTGTCTGGATTATGGTACACAGAACAATCTCTCACAAACTGCCGAATATCCATCCTGCTGCATACCTGGCCAGAAGTGTTTCAGGGAGATATGCATGATTAGTGCACGCGCTCCTCTAAGGGGTTGTGGCAGGGTCGAATGTTTTTCCTGCGTTATGCGGAGGCGGTGGGGGAGTGGGACAACTAACTGTCTCTTGTTCTCCACCCGTCTATGTACCAAACCTTTCTCCCTATAATATGCTCACTTAAGAGAGGGGGAATAATTGCCATTCAATTTTGAGAAGCAAGGCTTTGGGGTTTTATCTTCCCTTTTTGCCTTCTTCAGCTTCGATATGTTCGGGCTGATTAGAGATGAGAGCTCATGGGTGCTTGGGCGTGTTCTGTGTGCTCTCTCTCTCTCTGGTGTGGACCTGAAGTCACGTGAAGGATCGCCAAGAAACATATATTTTCTCCCCAAAATGAGAGGGTAGACTAAATCGTCTAAAACTGCCTCGTTGGTTTTTTTCCCGCACAAATCGGGTTGAAACATCAATTTCCGCAACTAGAAGAATCATAGGCTCTATGCTCTTACGAGGCCCCTGTATTTCTACAGTTTCACCAGTGTACCGGTGATGGGCCTTCACCAAAGATTCTGAAACTAGAACCCAGTATTCTAAGCCCGAATCATATAGACAATATACTGTTTGATTACCAACAATTACTAGTTCAATAATATGGGGGTGACTGGGGTTTTATTCGAATGTCTGAAGATCATGTTTCCCTGACGACTCGTGAGGAGGCATGCAACGTTTTAAGGGCCTGTTTTCAACTTCTTGCAGTCCGATGTGAAATGCGTGTCGGTTTTGCACGATTTGCACCATCACCTTCAAGTTCCCTGGGCTGAATTACTCTGTATCTGCCTGTGGTGATCATGTTTTTGTTTTTGAGCAGTTTAATGTGTTGTACCGTGCGTACTCTTGGAGTCAGTGTCGGGGTGATCCTTTTCTTTATGGTGACTCTCGTGGACGCGCTTTCTTTGCTGCGGTCACCACCAACTGGGCGTTCTGATAACGATAAGAAAATAACACCAACTGCTCAAGAGTTTCGGCCACGTGCTGCGCCAGGAACCGTCTCAGATCAGGGGGGAGGGGGGAGAACGAGTCTTTGAACTGCTCCACGAGGCTTCTTAAGATCGTTAATGGGGTCCGAGGCTTCTTAAGATGCTTTTTTGTAGCCCCAAAGCAGAAACTACCGTAAGGATTGAAATGTTAGAGACTACACTATACTAGGTCCAACATTGAGAGGTGATGTGATCAGTTCCCTTCTTCACTGCCTTTCCATTTCCTAACTTAACAGTAAAACCAGGTTCCTTTTTACAGCTGAATAGACTGAAGCGTGTCGTTACCGTGAATTGAACTTGACACTTTGCCACGATAGACAGCAAGAGACCAGCACCATAACCACTCTGTGAATCGGACGCTCATCTAAAACTGTAGGTTAAGTGCCCACTAGAATCCATTCACGGACTTCCAACCTCCAAGGGGTCCGGGTGGGCCTCACGTTAAAACGCACTGCCCAATATATTCCATGGGGAGGCTATCCTATATGAATGACGACTCCATTTGTTTTAACCACTGGCCAGATTTCTGTTAGTGACAAACGTGGAAAAAAGCCGCGTCTTCTTCTACATTTTCGTCTTCTTTTTCTTCTTCTTTTGGCATAGACGATGATGTCTCTAAAAACGTTCTTCTCTAATGCTCTACTTTTCTCTGCTCTTGATATTTATCCAGCGTTCTGATGTTGAATTATCCAGAACCTCTCTTTGGCGGATTTGCCTTATTTTTAGAGCAACATTGCCTGTAGCCAAATTTGTTTTAAGCGTTTGTCTTCTCCCAACACATCAAAAACAGTGGATTGCGCCTTGTGATGTGTGAATTAAGCTTTATTTGCACGTATGTATTCCGGAATATTCTCGTTAGAGTGGAATCATAATTTTATGTCGGATGATTTTGGAGTAATGGAAGAACAATTCTTCTTCTTCCTCGTTTGCCTTCAGACTTCTACATTAATGATTCTAATAAAGGCAGTAGTCAACTCAAGGTTCTTGACATCTCGTTTGCCTTCAGACTTCTACATTAATGACTCTAATAAAGGCAGAAGTCAATTCAAGGTTTCTGACATCTCTAAATAAAATTTCATGGAGAGAAATAGGTTGTTGCCATATGCTACCCAGTTCATTGCTGTATGTTTGGCAGGACTGTAGCAGATATTCGGCTGGCATGAGGCTGGTGTCAATGACCAAGGTCAAACGATACTGAAACCATCCCCTTGTCTTAATAAAACGTTAAATCATCATCATCTTTTTCCTTTTCAATCATAACAGAACATGGGGCCTGTCACAGAATGACCTAGAAACTTGTCATTTTTTGTGCCATTCCGTAATTCAGTTTGTGCTCTTCGCGTTCTATTTTCCTACCTCAGACAATATTTGGTATTTTCGAGTCATTGTTTACATTTCTTCCTGTAATAATTCGTCATGTCTGTTTACCTGATCATCTCTGCTGAGAGAGTAGACAGGTGATGTAATATTGACCGACAGCCATTTTGGAAAAAAATCTCGTGTACCAGACATTGTCGCGCCGGATTAACACGAGGATCGTCCCCCGAGCTTGATTAGCGCTGATATGGCTGTTGTAACGTCCTAATTTCTCTGGTGGAGAGAACAGAACCAAGATGGTGACACGATGAATGTTTGTTTGCACAGGTACAGAGCAGTAAATTATCCAGGAGGTGACTTTTTACAGACACTCACCTGAGACGACAGAAATGTTGTAATAGCTACCGGGAAGATATGATCAGTAAGAAATTAAGGAAAGTTGTGAGTTGTAAATGTGATAATACTAGACGGAAACCAAATTACCTTATATGGAAAGTGACTTCTTAAATTCACGCAGAATTTTCCTATGAGGAAATTGTTGGGATAAACACCATCATAACACGCATGATTGAGTACAATTGGCTGGGCAATTCTAGATGTTATAAACAACACTTATGATTGGAGCCTGGTCAGGTAGTAACAACCACGTGGGACGAAAGTTGCAATATAATCTGACACTTTCTCTGTGAAATTCACCCCCTCAAGAAGACAACCAGCCAGCCAGAGTAAGGAATAGGACCAGAATTCTATTTATTAGATCGGATCTTGTTTGGGTATTTTGTGGACTTATATCCCAGGAAAACTCTACCTACATTAACACGGAAAGCCGGAATCCTAGGAACTTGAACACAAAGACAGAGTGGAAGCCTGGTGTAAAGTAATACCCCAGATCACGTGTAAGAGGCACCTTAAACAAGTTGCCTTAACTATTTCTCTGAGCCAGGAGTCAGTAATCCTAAAGAGATGTTAGGTCGGTGGTACAGTTGAGGATGCTATCTCTGGAACAAAGTATGTCGTACAAGTGGCCTGCTGTTAACGCTAGACACCATCATCAGACGGGTCTTGGAGACGCTGGACTAGCTTCGTGAATACTCCCTCATATTTCTTGGAACGTGTCACAACCTCCAGACTTGACCAGTGACGAGTGCATCAGTCCATAACCTGCAAGAACCAAACATGGCTGGAGCAGACACCAACAAACTTACTGGCAGCTAAATACAAACTTAAAAGCTGCCAAATAAACTTTCAGACAATTCCCTCAATATCCATAACATCACCCTGTGATGATTACCTTCTTTTAAAAGAATTATTCCTTTTACACTGTTAAATATTATTGATTAATTAAATTTGTTATTTGTCTATATACAAATTTATAGTTGATTTAATCCTTTTGAGTGTACTGTACCCGTATGTCTCAGTCACCTTAAATACACTTAAAACAGAGCTACTAAGTTAAGATTTCACTGAATTAAATCAGCTGGGGGCTTGAACAAGCTAAATCATACAATATATCTCTTCACAAAAGTTGTCGGGCAGATAATAAGTTAATTGTGCTAAGAAACATTCAGCATTGTTCTTGATTTCTGAATATCTTGTGAAAACACTCTCAAGGTAGAAGCATCATCATCCTTCTATTTGCATCTCTGCCAAGGGTAATCTTGTGCGAAGGTAGACACCTTTGAAGACCCACATTAGATAACTTAGGTTGTGGCCATTGTTGGACCATCACGGCAGAGCAAAGGGGAGGAAACCCGTGACAGGGCCAGCAATGCAGCTGGCCCCCTTACAGGAAGCCTGCCGCAAGCAATCACGCGCTCTTGTAATAGTGGTTTGTGTAGCAATTTGTTTTACATGGTGAAGTTGCCAATTCCACATATACACACTTATACACACATATACACACTTATACAACCTAATATTTGTCGCCTTGTACGACATAACTGAGGGAGAAGCAGTCCTTTTCCTTCTTTGTCTCCTCAGAGAGAGAGAGAGAGAGAGAGAGAGAGAGAGAGAGAGAGAGGTGACAAAGATGTTGCTCACACGAACATTTTTGTCCAGACAATATGACGTCACCATTCATCGTCAGTTTCCCTTGCGCTCTCTAAGGAGCATAGGACCACCAATGTAGCCGGAAGCCTGCACCAAACATTCACATTTTTTGTATCGGTAGTTTCTCTATAGTCCGTTCGGAAATTCGTGCCCACAGAAAGCGTCAATTTTCTCCAAAACTGTTTGTTGTATGGACATGAATTTTTCCATGCAGTTATTAATATATTTTTTGCCCTTACAAAACTCATGTCATGTTCGAATTTTCTTCTTTACGTTATATAAAAAACTCTTACTGTTGTCTGGGTTAATTTTTAGTAGTTTTACAGGAAAGTTACAAGATCCGTTCAAAAATATTGGTTTTTTTTTTTTTTTTTTTTTTGAATTAGTTACTCGCGACTGTGTACAATAGGTGCGCACTCGTGCGGACATGTAGTCACTACACTAATTCACAAAAAAAAAATATATATTTTTGAACGGATCTTGTAACTTTCCTGTAAAACTAAGAAAAATTAACCCAGACAACGGTAAGATTTTTTTATATAACGTAAAGAAGAAAATTCGAACATGACATGAGTTTTGTAAGGGCAAAAAATATATTAATAACTGCATGGAAAATCTAAGACTGCATGCAAAAATTCATGTCCATACAACAAACAGTTTTGGAGAAAATTGACGCTTTCTGTGGGCACGAATTTCCGAACTATAGCAATTTGTTTGACATGATCAGGTTGTAGCCCCCATGCACAAACTCTCATTAGTCGCTTTATATAGCATCCCTGACAGTACAGTGGCCATATTCTTTCTGTGTCTCCTCAGAGACTCCATGGAACTATACGGGACATCATTATTAGTAATTTAATATTCAAGAACCAAAGGTCGCGCCCTGTTTAGATGTCTGGGGTCTTTGATGAAAAAATAGACTACAGAACTGAGCACCACCCAGGCATACCCTTAAGAGTCCACTAATATAAAGTTGGGTATGACCTTGACAATCTCATCAAGTAAAAAAGTGCTACAGACATAAAAAATCAAAGAGCACATGGATGCTTCTTGCTGGCTGTATGCATCATAAACAGTACGTTAAAGGTAATCCAGTAGCAGATACTACTGTAGGGGCAGGGCCAGATTATCCATTAGGGTAAGTAGACTGAAGCCTAGGGGCCTGGAGTTCTTGGGAGTCCGTACATACGTTTAAAAAACATTTTAAAATGCAAAGATTTTTCAATAAAGTGTGTTTATTGTGTTTAGTTTATTAACGATTAAAAATAAATACTAATAAACATTAATAAATAATAATTACTAATATAATAGGTAAGCAATGGTAACAAATTAACATACCAATCTATTAATAATACTAGTATATAACATCACCATGGTAACAAACTAACATACCAGTCTATTAATAATACTAGTATATACCATCATCTGGAGGCCCTTTTTGGCTTAATCTGGCCATGCGAAGGAGAGTGAAGTTTTAGAGACTTCACTATACTAGGACCAGGATCGAGAGTGGGTTGACCAGTTTCTTTCATCGCTGCCTTTTCTTTCTCTAACTCAAAAGCAGAATCAGGTACCAATTTACACCTGGGTAGATTGGAGCGCGACGATACAATGATTCGAACACAGCACCTTTGCCGCGAGAGACCAGCGCTCTAACCACTATGCCAATTTTTGTGGTGGGAATGAGTTTATTTGATCTCTGTACATTTCCCCCAGTGCAGTGACAGAGTGAAAAGGGACATTAGAGAAATAGAATCTAGATGGGCAAATTAACGGGCGGCGAATTCACAAATACATCGTGCACTTTAGTACAGACGGGTGAATGTCCAAAAATAAAGAAATAAAATTAGGGCGTACCCTGAAATTAACATTCAGCGATGACTCATAATCTGTAACTTGAAACATAGATACAGGCAAAAGGCTGAAGAAATCGAGGACAGATTGCGAGATTGTAAACTGAACTTACTACTAAGTGTAATAAAAACGTCTAACAATTATTATTTTCAAGGACTATTAATAAGATCAGTTAAACATAGTTGTCACGGGTTGCCTCCCCTGCTTTGCAGTAGTGGTCCAACAATGGCCAAAAGTCGTACTATGGGCCTTCAAAGGTGTCTACCTTCGCACAAGATTACTCTTGGCAGGGTTGTAGATAGAGAAATAAAGATGCTTCTATCTCAAGGTAGTTTTCACAAGAAATCAGAAAAGCGGGACAATGCTGCATTGGCTGAAACAATTAACTCTAGGATCTGCGGACAACTTTTGTGAAGGATTAAGCAATTATTAATTTTAGTCAAGCCCCCACCCTGATTTGCAGTGGAATTCTTATTATTCTGGTATAGCTCAGTTTAGAGTGAATTTAGTAAATTGACCGAGACAAACATGCAGTACATTTAAAATGATTAAATCGAAGTTAAATGTGTATTGAGGAGCCGCGCTAGCGTAGTGGTTACAACACCGTTCTGGTGACCGGGTGATTCAGGATCAAACCCGGGCGACGGCATTTGAGGATTTTTCGTCGACCGGGAATTGGACTGGATTAACTCGAGGCCTGGCGAGGACATTTGAAGGAGTGTCTTCGACCAGGGATTGGCGGCTCCTGAGCCGACCCAGCTCTAATGGGTACCTCCGAAATCGGCGAGTATCTGCCTGAATGGCGAATGACACCTGTCTCTGTACAAGAAAAGGGATACTCACGTAAAATCAATGTCAGGTTAGACATTAATAATAACCTGAGATTTCGCCTCGAGTATTAGCGGGGGTACGAAAAAAAAAATGTGTATAATTACAAATAACAAATTTAATAACCATTTAGTTTTAACAAGGGTTTAAAAGAATTAATAATGTTGTGATGGGATAAAAGTTTATACAGGAGTTCACGTGGCAGCTTACATGTTTCACTTATCTGCCACTGGTAGGTTCTGCTCCTGCTGATGGGTTGGTTCTCAGTAGACTGATCACTGATAACGCTCGTCGCTGGTCGAGGAGGTAGGGCGTAGCACGTTCCTAGAAGTGTCAGGGAGTGCCTACAAAGTTGGGCCCTCGTCTTAAAGCTCAGGCCACTGTTCCCTTTATGTTCCAGAGGTAGTACCCTCAAATGGTACCACCAACAACAAGCCAATCCTGGCTCACAGACTTTTTGCACAGATGAATAAAGACACTTGAATCGGCCTCTTACACGTGTTCTTGATGGTCGTTATTTTTAACCTTAATTCCCACTATGACTCCGTGTTTCAGTTTCCTCAGATTCCGGTTCCTTATTAAAATGGTTTTCCTGAGCTCTTTAAGTCCGTCAAGATTTCTACAAAGTCCGGCCCGATAAATGGAATTCTGAATTCAAACATCTGGCAAGGTCTTGTTGTGTCGTCTTTGGAAAGCGATTTCCCACAGTGAATTAAAACCGATAAAAGGTCTGGTTATATTGCCTGTCCTACCCCCACATCTGTTTGTTATGAAGCTACTCAGGGCTCCAATTATTTCAAACAAACTCACCAACACATTTGTAAACTCATACGACAATGTGTTTCAGGGGTATGTCGTGAAACATTCTAAATCCACATATATAAATTAAAAGGTAAATGTAAAGCCTAACACATAAATTCAATAAAAGGAAAGAGAAATGGTAAAAGTACAGTGCTGTCACAATGGCGTACAAAAATCCCCCTTGTTTTCTACTTCGTCTGCAAATTGTAACGTTTCACGTTGATAGTAAAGCCTACTGCATCACTACACGCTTTCTACAATAAAACGTGTACTGTATTTCTAAGAAAACCTTGAGCTAGGCACACTGCGTAATGACCTAAATTAATACTTCCATTAATTTCATTTTATACACTACGTTAACATAAACGGAAGGACAGATGGATTAGGATAGAGAGAGTGAGGGCTGAAAGCAGGAACGCATGCAACACTAACACGCGTCTCGCGATATACAATTAATGCCACCCTCCCCGCGCGAAAGGCCAGAAGCACTAACTTTTTTTCAAAATAGACCGTGATAAAAAACACTACCCATACGAGAGTTAGGTTTAAAAACCTGAAAAACGCTTATTACGAAATAAGACATTATACAGTTTTATGTCTGAAAGCCTGACAGTACCCAGACACCACATCGTATCGAAGTGAACGGGAGGTAGAAGAAAATGCATATTTTGAACGCAGCCCCTTAGCCCCATTAAACTTATATATTTGGGTTCCTTAGGACTTGCTGACAAAGAATATGTTAAGTGTTACGCAAATAGTCTAGGAATTAACAAATTATAGCCAAAAGAAAATAGTGAGGGTGTCAGACAACACCAAATAATAATCGCACAGTGGCATGTTTTGAAACCACTATTTTACGGGAAATGGGCCACCATGTAAAATCCTATTTGATTGGATAGAAGTAAATGTAAGGCTAAACACGATTAGTCGGACTACAACTACTAATTTTGGTTGTTAGGGGAAATGTGAGTAGGAGTACTATTTTTGAAAAGCTGTGTAAACATGGCCCGATTGGTTAGACCCGCCAATATAGTCAATTAGGAGCGTCAGTTCAGTGCCACATTTTGAAATAAACTTACTCAGAAACAGTGCGTTGAGAACCAGCTTATATTTTTTTCTAAATAAAAGTCTGGGACAGAGGCAGATCGGAATTTGTGCCATTATTCATCGCCCGTCAACGTATTTGTGTATTATTTCCATGAATTGTGGGACTGTGGTCCTAGTTACTGAAGCAGCACCTGGTCTGAGTTTTGCTGAATCCAGAGGCTGACAGCATACTCCTTGGTCCAGATAGCGACCAGTGAGGTGTCTCCAGAACACAGTGAAGCAATCGAGCAGAGGAGTCTTTTCCTGCCGCCATCACGAAAGATAAGCTTCTGTGGCCAGAGTAGCTCAACATTATGTGCCCCCCCCCCCCTCAAAAATTGACATTCTATTAAACACAGAGGGACAATAAATTGGTTCAAATGACAGGAACTGTGAACTTTTCCCAATACTATTTCCACGATAATCAAACACTTGAAGTCATGATGAAAAACAACAACCAAGCTTGAACAAAACCAGTATTACCTCATATTACTACTTCACAAATTACACACATAGAATAATAATAATAAAATATGTCAATACAAAGTTCATTTATATAAACTGTGTACATACTACTTGTAATTACATTTGATTGTGATTCCTGGTTCACTGTGTAGTTGAATCAGGATACCCATTATTGAAAGAATTAATACATATATTTTTAAACTTAAACACTTAACTCATTTAAGATAGTCTTATAGAGTGTTATATGTGTGTGAGTGTCACAGTGTTGCAAAGTGTTGTGGAATAAATTAAATTGTTTATCTGTCTGTTGTTGTTGTGACTTACACTTCATCATTTTCATACCCTAGACATTTAACGTAGTCATCACAATATTCCAGAATAATTCTGACTGAGGTATAAATGTGGTAGCAAGTAAGGTCATCTGTAATACACCACACTTATTAGATACAGATACCTTCACAGATGATCTCAGTCAGTACACTAAGTCCCCTATAAATATTTATAACATCCCACTTTACCACATATATTGGGGTCTCGCTCCCGGGATATTAAACTTTCTCCTA
This sequence comes from Oreohelix idahoensis, assembly GCA_024509875.1. Taxonomy (NCBI): domain Eukaryota; kingdom Metazoa; phylum Mollusca; class Gastropoda; order Stylommatophora; family Oreohelicidae; genus Oreohelix; species Oreohelix idahoensis. The sequence goes on along the minus strand of JAMPIV010009429.1, from coordinate 247,097 downwards.
TTATATATATTGGGAATAAATAAAAATTTAAAAGGTATCCTTGGGTGGAATTAAATAAGGTTGAGCTCTCAGTGCCTGTGGTTGTCTTTGGATAATTAATTACAGATTGTATTGTTTAGTTAGACATTATATACATTTACCTGTTAGAAAATGGCGGACCTGGCCAAATTTCGATCGGCTGCTGTGCAGACTGCTAAAGAGTTAGGAATGGACGGGCAAATTATGATTGCTTATGTCACTGCTAAATGTGACAAATATATTGAACGTGAAGAAAGAAGATTAGAAAAAGAGGCCGAAAGAAAATTAGAATCTGAAAGATTGGCCGAAGATAAGAGGTTAGAGGCGGAAAAAGAAATTAAGAGGCTGCAGATTGAGGCTGACAAAGAGGCTAAAACATTGGAGGCGGATCGTGAGGCGGAAATAAAGACGCCAGTTGGAAGAGAAAAAGGCTGAAAGGGAAGCAGAAGAAAAAAGATTAGCTGCAGAAAGGGAAGACAAGAGATTAGCTGCAGAAAGGGAAGCCGAGGAAAGAAAACAGGCTGCAGAGAGGGAAGCAGAAAAGGAGGAGAAGAGATTACAAAGGGAACATGAGTTACGACTAAGGGAGTTTGAGTTTCAAGGCCATGCTCCTGAAAATGGTGCCAGTCCCTTTACCTCCGATGCTATTGCTAGTCAGGGAGCCTCAACCTCAGCTATGAATTTTCATTTAGATCATTTTGTTGAGAAAGACGATGATATCGAGAGCTATCTAAATAGATATGAACTATTAGCTACCACGTATGGGTTAGAGAGAGAAAGGTGGAGCTTAAAGTTATCTCAAGGGCTTCGTGGGGCAGCTTATGAAGTTTTTGCCAAAATGAGTAGAGGTGATCAAGAAAATTATGACATGCTAAAGCAGGCTCTTTTGTTAAGATATGAAAAAAACGCAGAATTTTATAGGAAAAAATTTAGGAATGCTAAACTACTGTCAGGTGAAACCTATCACCAGTTCTCTGCACGGTTAGAGACATACTTGGAGAAATGGACTTCTCTGGGGAAAACCCAAGATCTTAAGGAAATGGTCCTTATAGAACAATTAAGAGAGTCCATGGCTCCAGACCTGAGAAAGTTTCTCATGGAACAAGGTGCAGAGAGACTGGGTGAGCTACTAAATGTTGCAGAAAGGTATCAAGCGGCTCAGGCAGAGGTAACAGGTAATAAAAAGAAACAGGTAGATAATTTTAAGGCACCACAGAACTTTAATAAATTTGATCCTAGAGATCAAAACAAAGGTAAGCACCAGTTTGATAGGCCACGGTATGACAATAAAAATAAAACCCCACAATTCGATGAAAGGAAATATGATGAAAGAAAATCTTTCAACCAAAACAGGAGGTGGTGTAAAAATTGTAAGATGAACAATCATGACACTGACCGTTGCAGAAGGAACCCTATAGTTATGGCCACCCTTCAGGTCAGGTCGACCTCAAGACAGGAGGAGGATATTCTGATAAATACCACTCCAGAAGAGGTGAGGAAGGCACAGGCTGGGGATAAGACCCTCAAGCCTTGTTTCAGGAAATTGTCAACTTGTCATACAACTCCAGGCAAGGGAGATTTTTACCTGAAAAACAAGTTGATTTACAGGAAGGCCGGAACTAGATCCAATGGTCACGGACAGTTGGTTCTTCCAAAGGCATATAGGGCAGACTTAATAAGGAGCCTACATGTGAAGCAAGATGGGGACCATGAGAAAATTGGTACGATCATCCAAAAGGTGGCTCACAATTATTATTGGCCCAAGGCAAGGTGGGACATTGAGAATTTTGTAGAAAGGTGTAGCATAGCACATGAGGGAACACCCACAAGTGGGAACATTGATCAGGACCTGGACACGCAACGGGGCAAACGTAGGCCTGACAATAGAAAGAAAAATAAATTAAATAAAGTGGACGAAATGGAATGGGAAGCCCCTTTTCACGGACAAGCTTCAATTAACTGTTTTACAATGGCCACTATGCAGAGAGTGCAAAAAGATGTCTTACCCCAGGATAAGCCGAAAATCCCTCAATCGGACTTAAACAAACTGGAGGAAGAGGATGTAGAGAGGAAATCTCTCATCAAGAATTTTAAGTGGGGAGAAAGCCCCAAGAAAAGAATTGGTAGCGGTCGTTTTGTGCATGATAATTCTGGGAAGAAAAATCATCACTATAGAGCTTCGAGTGGAAGAGACCATACCGGTGCATGGACAAATAAGTCCACAAAATTAAAGGTCCATATGTAACGCTGTTAAGAACGTGGACTGATGAAAAGGCAGAGGAAAATATTACATCCTCATACCAATATGTGAATGAGCTGACCCCTCGTTTAAAAACTGGCTGGAAACTTGCCAATGAAAATTTGAAACAAGCCAGGAAGAAACATGCTGCCTATTTCAAAAGGAAGGCTAAAGACAGAGATTTGGCTGTGGGAGAGAAGGTACTGCTTCTTCTACCCGGTAGTCAGAATAAGTTACAAATTGGATGGCAAGGTCCATATACAGTTCTAGAGAAGGTGTCTAGAACCAATTATAAGATAGATAAGAAGGGGAAAGAAAAAATCTATCATGTGAATCTCCTGAAGAAATATTTGGAAAGAGAAAATCAGGAAGAGACACACTTGTTGACCTTGTCCATTGCAATGGAGATGAAAAAGGAACCACTTTCATCATTTGAATATCCATTACACCCCTGTGAGACAGCGGCACAGGTGAAAATCAGTACACATTTAACGAAAAATCAGAAAGAGAGAGTGCAACAGGTTCTAGATAATCATACAGAGGTGTTAACAGACCGACCGGGGCATACAAACTTATTGGAATATGATATGAAACTGATAGACCCCACACCTGTCTGTATGAAACCCTATTCGATTCCTTTTGCTAAGGAGAAAGCTTTGAAGGAAGAGATAGACTATTTGTTGAAGGAAGGAATTATTTCACACAGTGAATCTTCGTATAGTTCCAGTGTTGTGCTCTTAAGGAAACCCTCTGGAGAACATAGACTCTGTATAGATTACAGGAGACTGAATGCTATTACAGAAGGACAGGTGGATCCATTGCCGGATACAAATCAGTTGTTTGCCAGGCTAAATAAAGCTAAATATTTCTCAAAAGTGGATCTGAGTAAAGGATACTATCAGATTCCAGTAAAGCCTGAGGTTAGACCATACCTAGCTTTTAGTACCTCAGAGGGACACTATGAGTTTAACAGATTGCCATTTGGATTGAAGAATGCACCTATTGTCTTCTCTAGAATGATGAGAAAATTATTGGACCCTCTGAATAATCCATGCATTACAAATTTCATGGATGATATCCTTATAGCAACAGAAACATTTGAGGAACACATTGACTCTCTGAATATGCTGTTTAATCGACTTAGAGAAGCGAATTTAACAGCCCGACCAACCAAATGTTGCGTTGGATGTAAAGAATTAGAATTCTTGGGACACACAGTCCATCAGGGAAACATGACCCCTGACCCCAAGAATTTAGAGAAACTAAAGAAAGCCCCGAGACCACAAACCAAGAAAGACGTGAGATCCTTTGTCTCATTATGTGGTTTCTACCAAAAGTATATCAAAAACTTTAATTCCATATGTGCACCGTTAACTGATTTGACACGTAAAGGAAATCCAGATCGAATTACATGGACACCACAATGTGAATTAGCTTACCAGGAATTGAAGGAAAAGCTCACAAGCAAACCTATTTTGAAATTACCTGACTTAAGTCAAGAATTCATTGTAAGAACGGATGCCAGTAATATCGGGCTAGGTGCGACACTGCTACAGAAATCAGATGCATTGGATGGGGAATTAAGCCCAGTGGCATATGCTAGCAGAAAGTTGAATAAAGCTGAAACCAACTACTCAACTAGCGAAAAAGAATGTCTTGCAGTAATATGGGCGATAAAGAAATTCAATATTTATCTGTATGGGAAGGCATTTAAGTTGCAGACGGATCACAAACCCTTGTCGTTTCTAGCGCAGGCTAGGCATGAAAATTCTAGGTTACTCAGATGGTCCTTACTTATGCAGCCATTTGAGTTTAGCATAGAGTATATATCTGGAAAAACAAATCTGGGAGCGGATTTTTTAAGCCGCCATCCGTGTGATGATAATCACCGTAAGCCCCAGAAATAATAATAAATTTCTCTATGTGTATATAGAATTATAGACTGACATATAACGTCTGTTTTAAGAGGGGAGAATTTGTCGTGAAACATTCTAAATCCACATATATAAATTAAAAGGTAAATGTAAAGCCTAACACATAAATTCAATAAAAGGAAAGAGAAATGGTAAAAGTACAGTGCTGTCACAATGGCGTACAAAAATCCCCCTTGTTTTCTACTTCGTCTGCAAATTGTAACGTTTCACGTTGATAGTAAAGCCTACTGCATCACTACACGCTTTCTACAATAAAACGTGTACTGTATTTCTAAGAAAACCTTGAGCTAGGCACACTGCGTAATGACCTAAATTAATACTTGCCACCCTCCCCGCGCGAAAGGCCAGAAGCACTAACTTTTTTTCAAATAGACCGTGATAAAAAACACTACCCATACGAGAGTTAGGTTTAAAAACCTGAAAAACGCTTATTAGGAAACATGACATTATACTGTTTTATGTCTGAAAGCCTGACAGTACCCAGACACCACATCGTATCGAAGTGAACGGGAGGTAGAAGAAAATGCATATTTTGAACGCAGCCCCTTAGCCCCATTAAACTTATATATTTGGGTTCCTTAGGACTTGCTGACAAAGAATATGTTAAGTGTTACGCAAATAGTCTAGGAATTAACAAATTATAGCCAAAAGAAAATAGTGAGGGTGTCAGACAACACCAAATAATAATCGCACAGTGGCATGTTTTGAAACCACTATTTTACGGGAAATGGGCCACCATGTAAAATCCTATTTGATTGGATAGAAGTAAATGTAAGGCTAAACACGATTAGTCGGACTACAACTACTAATTTTGGTTGTTAGGGGAAATGTGAGTAGGAGTACTTTTTTTGAAAAGCTGTGTAAACATGGCCCGATTGGTTAGACCCGCCAATATAGTCAATTAGGAGCGTCAGTTCAGTGCCACATTTTGAAATAAACTTACTCAGAAACAGTGCGTTGAGAACCAGCTTATATTTTTTTCTAAATAAAAGCCTGGGACAGAGGCAGATCGGAATTTGTGCCATTATTCATCGCCAGTCAACGTATTTGTGTATTATTTCCATGAATTGTGGGACTGTGGTCCTAGTTACTGAAGCAGCACCTGGTCTGAGTTTTGCTGAATCCAGAGGCTGACAGCATACTCCTTGGTCCAGATAGCGACCAGTGAGGTGTCTCCAGAACACAGTGAAGCAATCGAGCAGAGGAGTCTTTTCCTGCCGCCATCACGAAAGATAAGCTTCTGTGGCCAGAGTAGCTCAACATTATGTGCCCCCCCCCCCCCCCTCAAAAATTGACATTCTATTAAACACAGAGGGACAATAAATTGGTTCAAATGACAGGAACTGTGAACTTTTCCCAATACTATTTCCACGATAATCAAACACTTGAAGTCATGATGAAAAACAACAACCAAGCTTGAACAAAACCAGTATTACCTCATATTACTACTTCACAAATTACACACATAGAATAATAATAATAAAATATGTCAATACAAAGTTCATATATATAAACTGTGTACATACTACTTGTAATTACATTTGATTGTGATTCCTGGTTCACTGTGTAGTTGAATCAGGATACCCATTATTGAAAGAATTAATACATATATTTTTAAACTTAAACACTTGACTCATTAAAGATAGTCTTATAGAGTGTTATATGTGTGTGAGTGTCACAGTGTTGCAAAGTGTTGTGGAATAAATTAAATTGTTTATCTGTCTGTTGTTGTTGTGACTTACACTTCATCATTTTCATACCCTAGACATTTAACGTAGTCATCACAATATTCCAGAATAATTCTGACTGAGGTATAAATGTGGTAGCAAGTAAGGTCATCTGTAATACACCACACTTATTAGATACATATACCTTCACAGCTGATCTGTCCCAGTGACAGAGAAGTACACTGGTATCACTCGATAGTCACGGCTGTGAAAGTATCTGGACTGAAAATATTCAGAGAACAGTCAGACCTTACTGCGCCACCTCCGCTATGTGACCACCTGTGATATTAATTAAAATTCAACCAAACTCAGTATCAACTATATTGAATGAATAAAGCTGGTGAATACAATTATATCCTCTTTATTTACATCTATCTAATTGTGGTGATTGTATGTGACTTGATACAAAATTTATATTTATACAAAAAACCAAATTGGCGAAATCAATTACAGTTTTTACAAGTTACACTAAAATTTCATTTCTTTAGACTCTTCCAATTAGTTGGGTACTAGACTTCTTCACTGTCTTATTCACTTTATAACTTTCACTAGTTTATCACGCAAATTGTCATCATAAAACTCTGCTTGACAGTTATCACTTCTTGGGTGCACGATTGTCACAAATATCACTCATCTGTTTTTATAATCAGTGTTCATATGAGATGTACAGCTTCAGTAGGTCGTGCTTCTACCAATCCAGGCACTGCTGGGGCGATTAGCATTGATCATCGAGCAATTCTTGATCATTGACCTCTGACTTTTGGTTGACAAATATGAACCTGCAGATAATTGTAGGATATGTGGCTATTTGTGGATAATAATTACCACATTCCTATTGTAGGTGAGATGAATTTGTTTTCAGATGTATGCGTGAAAATGCATGATTATGGATCAGTGACAAGACAGGTGTCTACTGTGGAACATTTTATAAAATCAAATAATACAAAATAATATGTACACACATATATGGTATGAGGTTATAGTATCCCCCTGCCTGACACGTTAGCTCTGTAAAGTACAGTAACTTGAAGACAGATTGAATGAGCCCTGATAATGATTGTTGGTAGTCCTGAAAAAATTGTTATTAGTCCTGAAAAGGACTGTGCTAGCCCTGATACGGACTCAGTCATGGTGGTTATATTTCGGATTCCAATCTTCAACAATCATACCAAGTAATCA
>JAMPIV010009429.1:137500-235000 GCA_024509875.1 Oreohelix idahoensis | reverse complement strand
CAAGAAGGTTGTACCTCCTACTTCAGATCTAATTTATAATCTATTTCCACACTGAACACAATACATAACAAACACTGAGTTCAGAGCGGTAGGCCAACTGCTAGCTTCATCTGAAACAATTTACACCAGTATACTCCTCCCTAATGGTTACTACGCCTCTGCAATTCCAGCATTAGTTCCTTCTAGTCAATAAGATAGGTGTTAGTGTACTATTTGGCAATTCCATGCAGTTTTCTTTTCTCCGACACGTTCTGTTCAGGTTGGAGCCGTATCTAGGCTTTGCCTCATGTTTTCTACTGAACCACACACATATACAGACATAAATTATCAATTTACATTCAATTTTCATTAAAAAGATATCAAATATGTCAAGCTTACCACAATTCATGGAAATAATACACAAATACGTTGACTGGCGATGAGTATGGCACAAATTCCGATCTGCCTCTGTCCCAGGCTTTTATTTAGAAAAAAATATAAGCTGGTTCTCAACGCACTGTTTCTGAGTAAGTTTATTTCAAAATGTGGCACTGAACTGACGCTCCTAATTGACTATATTGGCGGGTCTAACCAATCGGGCCATGTTTACACAGCTTTTCAAAAAAAAGTACCCCTACTACCGTTTCCCCTAACAACAAAAAATTAGTATTTGTAGTCCGACTAATCGTGTTTCGCCTTACATTTACTTCTATCCAATCAAATAGGATTTAACATGGTGGCCTATTTCCCGTAAAATGGTGGTTTCAAAACATGCCACTGTGCGATTATTATTTGGTGTTGTCTGACACCCTCACTATTTTCTTTTGGCTATAATTTGTTAATTCCTAGACTATTTACGTAACACTTAACATATTCTTTGTCAGCAAGTCCTAAGGAACCCAAATATATAAGTTTTAAGGGAGCTAAGTGGCGGCGTTCAAAATATGTATTTTCTTCTAGGATAGTCGTGCTGTTACCACCTCCTCACTTCCAAACTTTATGTGTCTGCTGTACTGTCAGACTTTCAAACGTAAACCAGTATAATGTCATGTTTCCCAATAAGCATTAATCATGTTTTTAAACCTAACTCTCGTATTGGTAGTGTTTTTTATCACTGTCTATTTGAAAAAAAGTTAGTACTTCATGCCTTACGCTTGGGGTGGCATTAATTGTATATCGCGAGACGCGTGTTAGTGTTGCCGGCTTTCCTGCTTTCAGCCCTCCCTCTCTCTATCCTAAGTTCATCTGTCTTTTCATCAGGCAGTGTATAAAATGAAATTAATGCTAGTATTAATCTAGGTCATTAAGCAAGGTTTTCTTAGAAATGCAGTACACGTTTTATTGTTTGTGGAAACGCGTGTATGCTGCTATAGGCTTTACTATCAACGTGGAAACGTTACAATTTGCAGACGAAGCAGAAAAAGGGGGATCTCGAGTACAGTCATTGTGACAGCACTGTGCTTTTACCATTTCTCTTTCCTTTTATCGAATTAATGCGTTAGGTTTTACAATTTACTTTTTAATTTATATATGTGGATTTAGAATGTTTCACGACAGGACAGAGGGGTGGGAACAAATAATCGTGTTTGCATGCGACGACTGTGGGAGAGAGAACAAATGGTCGTGCTTGTATGAAACATCTGTGATAGAGAGAGAGAACAAATGGTCGTGCTTGTATGAGACGTATGTATTTATGTGTGTGTGTGAGAGAGAGAGAGAGTGTGTGTGAGAGAACAAAAGATCATGATTGTATGAGACGTCAGTGATAGGAACAGAGAATAAATAGTCGTGTTTGTATGAGACGTCTGTGAGAGGAACATAGAACAACTGGTCGTGTTTGTATGAGACGTCTGTGAGAGGAACAGAGAACAACTGGTCGTGTTTGTATGAGACGTCTGTGAGAGGAACAGAGAACAACTGGTCGTGTTTGTATGAGACGTCTGTGAGAGGAACAGAGAACAACTGGTCGTGTTTGTATGAGACGTCTGTGAGAGGAACAGAGAACAACTGGTCGTGTTTGTATGAGACGTCTGTGAGAGGGCGAGAAAACAAATGATCGTGTTTGTATGGGACGTGTGTGATAAAAAGAGAGAGAGATCGAGAGATAGAGAGAACCAATAGTCGTGTTTTTATGAGACGTCTGTGTATGAGAGAGAGAGAGAGAGAGAGAGAGAGAGAGAACAAATGGTCTTGTTTGTATGAGACGTCAGTTATAAAGAGAGAGAGAGAGAGAACAAATGATTGTGTTCGAATAAGACGTATATCTTTGTGTGTGTGAGAGAGAGAGAGAGAGAGAGAGAGAGAGAAAACAAATGATTGTGTTCGTATGAGACGTCTATATTTGTGTGTGAGAGAGAGAGAGAGAGAGAGAGAGAGAGAGAGAGAACGAATGGTTGTGTTATATGTAATATCTAAGAGGGAGAGATAATACACGTCGGGGAACAGTGTGTCTTGTGGGGGGGGGGGGGGGGGAATAGATAGAGCAGATATTGCATTTGAGTTGTCTATGGGAAAAATTGACTCGTTTTAAGGCATCATCAGTGAATGACAGAATACATTAATCGGACATTTCATTGTAAGAAGTGGGCGGAGCAGATAACAGAGTAATATTAACCTGTCAAAAGAAAAATAAACTTTTATCGAAGTTAGAGATAGAGAGAGGCACAGAGAGAGATATACAGAGAGAGAGACACAGAGAGATATACACAGAGAGACACACAGAGAAATACAGAAAGAGACACAGAGAGATACACAGAGAGAGATACAGAGAGAGACACCACAGAGAGACACAACGAGTGAAACACACATAGAGACATAGAGAGGGACAAAGAGAGAGAAACACACAGAGGGAGACACACAAAGAGCGACACAGAGAGACCCACACACAGATAGGGAGACACACAAAGAGACACGCAAAGATGGAAACAAACACAGAGAGACACACACAGAGGGAGACACACACAGAGACACAGAGAGAGACGCACTTGAGAGAAACACGGAGAGAGACACATAGAGAGAAACACAGAGATACATAGAGAGAGGGACACACAGAGAGCGACACACAAAGAGAGACACGCACACAGAGAGACACACAGAAAGGGAGATACATACAAAGAGAGACACACAGAGAGAGTCACACAAATGGAGATACGCACAAAGAGAGACACACGCAAAGGAAGACACACAGAGACAGTCACACGAAGAGTCACACAAAAAGAGAGACACACGCACACAGAGAGATACACACAGAGACACATGCACAGAGAGATGCACACAGACAGAGAGAGACACGGGCATAAAAACACATGCCTTTGCATTCCCTTACTCAAGAGCAGATTTAGGTACCCATTTATAGCTGTCTAGACTGAAGCGTGACTTTACCAGGTTTCGATCTATGAACCCGTAAACGTCACCACCGACAGGCCAGCGCTCTAAGGACTTAGCCAATCGGACTCTTCAACCGTCTAGGAGACATCTATCCAAGTTACAGGAAGACAGACCGACAGAAAGGGAAAATGAGAGAGAATAGACGTTTTACTCTGAGCCTCCAGCTACATTTGCCACGGGAAAATGCTGTTATTTAAAAACCAAATTGGCTTTGTCCCGGCATTAATGCTGCACATTAAAGGGAAAGAAAAAAAACCCGTGACATATTTTTAACGACATTTTTTACGTGTTTATAACATCCGGTCTTCCACCAGTTAAAGGTCGATAATAAATAAGATGGCCGACGTTCAGAAATCCCAGGGATAGATTTAACTTGGTAATCAAAGACCTGCATTTCATAATAGTGGTGTGGAAAAAAAGCTAATAAATCTGCTCAAATGTTAAAGCAGTGCTTCTCTGTGGAGCATCGACCTGGGCAAACAACAGCGAAGAAACAACAAGACATTTATTAACTGAAGTCAAGAGACGATCGTTAAATCTGACACGACGGGACAAAGACATAAAAATGAAAATGTTGACAATAATGAACCAAGAAAACATGAAACTATAACGAGACGGGCGTGCAAATGGATCTGACATTTCAAAAAATGCTACTATTTACCTCTCACTCTCCTCTCAACCCTGCGGGAAAGATAAATAGAGCACGGCTTAGTAGTCTGCGAGGAGACATTGGAGATTGACCAAAAATATTTTTTTAAAGTTAACATACTTGCTTTGAAATAAAACAACTCACCTATAGAATATGTTAGATTCCTACATCTGAACATAGAGAAAGTGAGTAGAGATTATGTTTCCACTTTTAGTTCACTTTTCAAGAGCTTGAAATGAAAATTAAAACACAAAAATTCTAAATTCGTGTTATAAACACAAACAAAGCTTTACTGCTGTCAGTAACAAAATTCTCTTTTGTTTTTTCTGCAGATAATGAACAATTTCAAATGTATGGACGAATATGAATTTATGTACAAATTAGAAAGTAGTCAAACTATAATACAAGGTTCTTTCTGAGAAGTGTACAGCCTGGAATGAGAGCGTCAGTGTAGCTATTTGCTACGAGTCGTAGAATAAAGAGGTTGGGAGACTAGCAAAAAGAACGGGAAAGCTACGTCAGACCTAAATAAGCCTAAAATTGTATGTAGTTCAAGTAGAGACAAGCTGAACATGTAAAGCTGCCAAGATATTTATAAAGAGCAGACAGAAGAACAAACTTGAGATAGAGCATGCAGGCTACCAGAAGAAAACGATGCTTATAACACGTCATGACTTTTGGGTCGAGTAGCAGACGCCGAGAGTAGCGGTCTGTTGAAGTTAGCGATCGACGTGTCAAACGGTCTCTTCTCTGTGTGTTTTTCAAGGCAGGCGGACGTGTGTGTCTAGAGCTCCTAAGAATTATATTACTTCACTACAGATTCATACCATGTTCGACCACTGGATCATCCATACACCTCCGTGGATGATACCAGTTTATGTATGAAAAGAATTATCTTATTGTGAAGAACGTGAGTAAATCAAATATTCTGAAAACCTGTCAAGGACAGCGTTTTAGTGACAGACGATATGGAAACGTACTGAAGACTGCCTAACTATATTATGCCTATGTGTATGATGGCTTTACTAATGATACCTGAGGAGCATCGTGTTGTACATTAAAATATATGTTCAATTGTCCAGCCTGGCCTTTGGCAGTATCATTTATGTTGGTGGAGAAGGTTGTGTGCGGGGACTAAACTACATACCCCTATAGGAACTTGACCTGAGTAGCTGTAATACTCATTATATAAATAGTATAAAACACCCCGCTACAGCCATAACAATGGGTGCCAAGCTAAAGGATCTTTGATCAACAGCTTAAGAAGAAGTGGAAATATATTTCAAGTCATGGAACTGCAGTTTTTGAAAATAAATCTCATTTTTTTCAAAATGGCGCCGGATGTCGTCTGCTAACCTGTGAGAGGTTATACGAACAGTATTTGCAGTTTCTCATTTCCAGTTCACTGCAGAACTATAACATATTTATGTCAAAGAATTTATTGCAGAATTTTACGTTTGAATATTCAAGTGTTATGCCCGAGGATGGCCTATTTTCAAGAATACGACGGACCAAAGCGTAGTCCTGTTCGAGTGAGCTGTTTGTGAATTCTAGACCTAACCTGGTCTACACTAAAAGTTTTCATCGTTCCCTGGAGAAAGAGGCGTTGAAACCAGGAGGATTTTTTTTTACTGGCCAAACAGATAAGTACATTTAAGGTTACATGCAGCGTGAGATGCTTATGGTCTTGTTTGCCAGAGTTCTTTTTTTCTCTATGTATTTTCGTATCCATATGTTTGTGTGAAAAGTGGGAGGCTGGTGGGACTCGTGTATTTTTGTTCAATACCTCTTATGTATGGTCGATAAGGATTCATGAGCGTTCTGTATGGTTTGGTTTATGATTTTCTCAAATAGCGGGGCCGGCATTACAAAGCTGTGAGTTATCTGCTGCTATTGAGATTATCATTACCACTGTTTGTTAGTTGTGCAGTATTGTTAATTGGCAAGTTTGTTTTTGTGGTTAAGTTAATTGTAATTTTTTATTCAGTTTTCCTTCATTATTGTTTGTGATATTGTCGCTCTAACCTTGCTATCCTTTATTTATTAGATGTCATATATATTGTAAATTCGTGCTTGTCATAAGTGTGATAAAGCTGCATTTTGATTATTTGTTCCACAATTTATACATTTTTGCCTTGGTTGACAATTTGCATTATCTTCATTTAGCTCTTGTCGCTGTATTCAGTCATCTTGTTTGTATCTCTGTTCTTTTGTTGCTCCTAGTATAACATCTATAATAATATATATTATTACAAGCAAAGAAATAAAGTTACAACTGATCAGAGCATGTATATTCCCAGTAGCAACATACGGCTGCGAGACTTGAACACTCAATAAAACAGTTGCAAAAAAGATTACATCATTCGAAATGAAATGCTACAGAAGGATGTTGAGAATACCCTGGACAGAAAAAAAGACCAACAGAGAAGTACTGCACTCACTAAACGTAAAGGAACATTGGCTCCTAAATACCATCGTAACAAGGAAGCTGAAATTTTTCGGTCATATAAAAAGACATAATGGTCTGGAAAAAATAGTGATGGAAGGCATGGTCCCTGGAAAAAGGGGAAGGGGTCGACCTAGACGACGGTGGATCCAGGACATCACAGAGAGTCTGAACTTGTCTTTGGCTGATGCAGGTCGACTTGCACAGAATCGTGATGCGTTCAGAGCAGCTGTAATGGAGACAACGTTCTTGAAAGAATACGTCACATGATGATGATTACATGCAGTTGGGTGATTTTGAAGTGGTGAAATAATTGTTGAATATAGTGCTCACATATTCGTTATATAATATTTGGTGGATTATTGGACTATTTGGAGTCACAATATTAGTGAAATATGTCTGACGTGGAATATTTCATTGAAAAGGGCAAAGAATGGGGTAAGGAGAGCAAAGCTCTTGATGACTATGTCCTGTTCCATACAAAGGCAGAAGCAGAAGAGTATAGAGTGGGACAAGAAAAGTGGGAGGAGATACTAAAGGCCACGAATTTACTTCATGAAGAGATAAGGTTACTGAAATTACAGACCAATCCTGAGGGTCCGGAACTGACGAGATTAGAATTGGAACTTGCTGATTCCAATGCATTACTAGAACTGAATAATGTGCAACTTTATGTTCTTAGTGCTCGCCAGAAAGAAGATGAGGTAAGCTCATTAAAAAAATTACTTACAAAGAAACGAGTGTCAGTGGTGAACTTGTTAAGATTAATACTGCTTTAAAGATAGACTGTCATGCACAGGTGACTCAGATTCAAGAACTGACATCTGAGGTTTCTCTTTTGAAATTAAAGGTTGATATGATAGACGTGGCAAGAGATCAGGAATAATTGACTCAGAAGAGGAGAGTAGAAGAAATGGCTCTTGGGGAAGAAAATTGGCACAGGCTCAAGCTGAAATACATTGATTACAAGAGGTGGCAATTAGAGAGGAACAGAAAAGAGAATTGAAATGTATGGAATATGAGTCAAAAGTGGCAATACTTGAGCTAGAAAATCAAAAACTAAAATGCCTTCAAAGTCAACAAGAAAAGTTGACTAGTAATAAGGTGGCTGACTTTGAGGCATTACTCATTGGGGAGAATAGTAAAAATGTAAACCTTGAAGAGGTAATTAAGAGGCAGAGTGAAGAAATTTCACTCAAAGATTTGGAAATTGCTAAGGCAAGAAAAAGGATTGAAGGTTTGCTGGATGTAGTGCTACACAAAAATATATTGTCAAACATTGGTTATGGAAAAACTAGTGTACAACATGCCATTGGTACTAAGCGTGATACAAACAGAGTAGCACAACCTGAAAAAGTAAAGATATCATGTCGAGGCAGATACACCTTCCCTCGACATCACTTTGATGCCAGTGTTTCTGGTCAATACAATACTGCCTCTTGTGGGAGTAAGTCATGGAGACATGCTCACAGTACATCTACTCTTAAAAGTGTAGATGAGATTGTCAAAAGTGACACAAAATTTGTTAATAAGAATCATGGTGATACACTTAATGGGGGTGATAAAGATTGTAAAAATAACTTACAGAGTCAAACTAATACCAGTGCATCTGGAGAAAAAAATGCTTAACTATGCCTATTGGGCTGTCTTCTACGACATGCTCCAAACCTACCGGCTTGAATGGCAATAGGTATCATACTCAGTTCAAACAGTATGATGCATCATGTAACAAGGATATAACATCCACGACAAAGAAAAATGTTCATAGTTCTCATGTGACTAAAGGTGCTTACCACCCCTGCTCAGAATTTCGTGACAATGGGATGACCTATGGTGGTAAAGGTGCATATTCACGCACCGTGCTAGTGCGAAATCTGCCACCAGGCACTACATGGCAGGCACTGGGTGAATTTTTTCAATTCACTGCTGACGTGAAATTTGTACGTCTTTTGCTTATCAAAGTTTCAAGGATAGGGAAGCACTTGTTTATTTTTACTCAGAATGTGGATGCATGCATGGTGGTCGAGCGTGACAACGGAGCGTACTTTCGAAATTATTGTCTTGATGTGCAATTAATGCATCATTCAGCGTCATACAAATGTTAATGCGTTCTTGGCATTATTTTAGTTTATTTTAGGTATCTTCTTGAGAACAAGTTCAGAGGTTTCCTGTACTAATGATTCTTTTTACAGGTTCGCAGTCTGTTAGGCTTGGTAAATTTCTATAGAAAATTCTTGCCTAATGTTTCAGATATTACCTTAGTTCTGTCTTCGTTGGTAAAGAAGAACTCGCCAAACAAGATCATTTGGTCGCATGCGTGCGATGTCTCCTTAAATTTACTTAAATGCTCTTTTTCTAAATCACCAGTTTTGAAATTACCTGACGCTCGATTTCCTTTTACCCTCAGAGTAGACGCCTCTGCAACAGGCATTGGTGGAACGTTGATGCAAGAATTTGAAGGCTACATGCACCCAACTATGTATGTCAGCCGAAAATTGTCGCCCACAGAGCAGCGGTATCCCATTGTGGAAAGGGAACTGCTGGTGATCGTGTTTTGTTTCACCAAGCTGCAACGGTACCTGATGGGAGCCCGATTCACCATGGAGACCGACCAGAAGGTATTGTCATATCTCAAGACAGCGAGATTCAAGAACGAAAGGGCCGCCAGAGCTTCGCTCGCTCTTCAACCATATGATTATGACATCAAAGCAATTAAGGGAAGCCAAAATGTCTTGGCTGATGTTCTGTCGCGTTGCATAAAAGACACTATATCTATCAACTCTACAAATACAGGTGACTCACAGAATTCCAACTTACCCATGAACAAACTTCATGATGTCCTGATCAAGAAACTATTACGTGTATGATGACGTGGTCGTATGACACTACTACATTTTTTACGCTAACTATGCCTAAACTATTCTACATGGTTGCATTTTCAAAGAAAGAAACATTGCTGATATGAGTAAGCGGTTCACACAGCAACAGGATGATGATGAATTCTCCAATGCTCAAAATGGTGTAATATCTTGTTGAACTCAGCGCACTCCGTATAGATGTTATGCCTTAATGACGATGTTTATGGTCTACGTACAAACTTACGCATACACATTACGTGAGGTGTTGAAAATGATGTCATTTCCAGACATTTTCGTGCGGACATGTATTTTCAATTTTAATTGGAATAACTAACGTCTCCATATTAAGGGACATAACTCTGAGATGACTAACTCGAAGTATCAAGTGGACATAACAACAAAATTGCCTATCTGACTAGTTTTCGATTACTGATTACTGTGTGTATTAACATTTGGATTCGTACGGACATACTATCACATGGAGAACAATCATGGACATTGTCAACGATGAATTTCAACATTCTTTTAAAAACGGTGTATGAACATTTATTAATTAGCGGAATGACAGTGCACTGTAGATCTTAACCACTATGTGTAATATTAAGTGATGATTAATGTGAATTCACTAGAAATTGTTGTGTTTTGACTCAAATCTATGTCACACTCACACTAGACTTTGCAACATTAATTGGCTAATACGCCATATTATTATCTATTGGTACAACACGTAAGCATAGTCTTATCTATTGCTCACACAAATGTGTCATATACAAGATGACCTTGCTTTTCTTACCATTAATATGTTATACTGATGACATATATTTTTGAGGTACACATAACCTTGATCAATTCACAAAAATGTCGCAGTCACTCATTTCATTGGTTGATGGTCTGCCTCATGTCATCTATTGTCTCTATTACATAATTGTATTTATTTTAATTCTTTGCATTATGACTATTAATTAATATGAGATTAATTGACTACTGTTACCTGACGTGACAGATAGGTATTTTTGGACGGTGTGCGGCATGGGATTGCCTGGACTGATACCATCATTTTTTGTTTATGATGTTGGATGTTTTGTGATAGCTACCTCACATTGTTGTTAAAACGATTTCTGTCCTTTGTAGTCAATGGTTTTGGCATTCTTTGCTACTGTCCACACATTAAGTGTTTAATTGCCTACTCTGTGGCACAAACATGGGTGCTATGCTACTTCATTCTAACAGTGAAATTTGAAGATACCATCTTTTCACTCCAGTGATGTTGAAACTCACACCACGAAAATAATGAAAACTTCGTTTCCATTATTTGCCGGGGGGGGGGGGAAGTAGTAAATGTTATGATTTCTTTGTGTTGGTGGAGAAGGTTGTGTGCGGGGACTAAACTACATACCCCTATAGGAACTTGACCTGAGTAGCTGTAATACTCATTATATAAATAATATAAAACACCCCGTAACAGCCATATATATATATATATATATATATATATATATATATATATATATATATATATATATATATATATATATATATATATATATATATATATATATACTGAAGCACATTAAAAACGCATCACTATTATATATACTGATGCCGAGAAGCTGGAAAAAAGTGTGGGAATGGATTTTCCCCGTGTTTGTCATTAGGTAGAGAGCGAATGGCTGCTGGAATGGAAAGTGCATAATTCAACCCACGGGTTTGTGTACAGACTACATGAAAACAATGAAAGTTACACGTGCAACACGATTCCCAACAGCTATGACCCTGAAAATGTGTACGCGTTGTGGCAGTATACTCGGTATAAAAAGGCCGTTGAGACACAACACCCAGTACATGTGCTTGAAATGCCACGACTATCTGAAAACGACCGCCAACGAGCCATTGGTATGTTGGAGACCGGAATGAGCTCCCGGGCTATTGCCAGAAGGATGAATTGCCACCACAGCACTATTGTACGTCTCAATGAACGTTACGGAACCACTGGCAGTGCCCGGGATAGACTTCGGAGTGGCCAACCACGAGTTACTACCCCTGCGCAAGATCGTCATATTGTGCTGAGTCACCTAAGGAATCGTTCTCTCCCGGCAAGTCAAACAGCAAGAGCAATAGTGGGTAGACGTGGGCAAGTCTCTCGAATGACAGTCATACGACGACTCAGAGATACAGGCCTTACTGCAATACGACCTTATGTTGGGCCAAACTTGACTCACAGGCATCGTCAGCAGCGCCTGCAATGGGCAGAGCAACATGTCAGATGGACTAGACTGCAGGGGAATGCTGTCCTATTACAGACGAGAGCAGATTCAACATATCCTTTGCTGATGGACGTATGCGGATTTGGCGATGGTGTGGAGAGCGCTTTGCAGATTGCTGTGTTCGTCAGCACAACCGATTTGGAGGTGACAGTATTCACATTTGGGGAAGATTCAGTTTTCACCATCGCTTGCCTCTTCACGTCTTCCGTGGAAATGTTAATGCTGTGACATATCGAGATGAGGTTCTGGATGCATTGGTTGCTCCTGCGTTCACAAATTATCCAGACTTGCAGCTTCTCCAGCAGGATAACGCACGTGCGTACACCGCATGCATTACGCAGCAATATCTACAGCAGCAGAACATTGTAACGATTGATTGGCCTGCCCTATCACCAGACATGACCCTTATAGAACATTTGTGGGACGAGCTTGGACGCAGAGTCTACAGGAAAGGTTCTCCAGCTAATCTGCAACAGCTAGAAGCTGCTCTAACACATGAATGGGACTTGATTCCCCGGAATTTCCTTCAGAGACGTGTGCGTTCCATGCGAAGCCGCTGCCAAGCTTGTTTGCAAGCACACGGTGGACATACCAGATACTGAGGATAGTGTGAATTAATTTTTTTATTGGTTGCATTTTTGGTTTTTTTCCCTTGCCTGCACAGAATGCAATGTATTTCATAACAATCAAATGTACAAATTAATGACCAGCATGGATTCATAGGAAAATGAATAAAGATTCCAAATATGTAAACTTGTAAACACTTATATTTACATTTCACACTCTGTTCCTGGATTATACAGGTGGTGCATTTTTAATGTGCTTCAGTATATATATATATTTGAGCTTAGACAACGTGAGATTATTGACAGCTCTGAACTTTGGTCATGAACTGTTCTGTTCTCGTGAACCCGAGATCATGTGATGTGATCCGATGGTCAGGGATCCGGCTTCAGATTGGATAGCGTACCAAAGCGGTCATTTTTTGAGAGTACACTGGTTTATGGCGATCTGAAAGCCAGAAAAAGACCTGTAAGCCACGTTGTATTTTGGCGATTATAGATTCAGCAGATGGTAGCTAGAAGTTTTCCCTGCCGTTGGCTAGATGTTTTTTTCCGGCTGTATTGTCGGGTTGTGTTTTTTAGTTGAATCAACCTTATGTTAGCACGCAATTGTGAAGTTTATTGACATATAGGTTATTGCGATCTGATTTTGACCTTGCCTATATAGTGTGCTCATTGTAGCCTGCAAGAAAGGCATTGCAGTAATGTTAGAAAGTTCACGATGTTTCATAATGTCCAATGATGCCATGTCTTCGCTATGTTGTTATGTTTCGCATTGAATAAAGAATAGGAGTGAACTGTGTTGTTCCCTTATTCTTTGTGACGCTAGATTATGTGTGCCTCTAGGTCGATAAGAGCTAAAGATAACACGACTGTCTACATATCTACACACACACTAGAACACGATATATATATATATATATATATATATATATATATATATATATATATATATATATATATATATATATAGAGAGAGAGAGAGAGAGAGAAAGAGAAAGAGACAGACAGAGAGAGAGAGAGAGAGAAAGAGAGAGAGAGAGCAGTCCTCGTCAGCGTAACTTGCTTAAATCGAATTTTCGCTTAAGTAGAAGCATTTCTGAAGGTTCCGGCCAATGACGTCTTTAGTTTTGCTTAAAAAAATATCAGGTTAAGTCTAATCTGATAACTAGAATTTTCGGATAAGTGGAAGTAAATTTTTTTTGTGTCCCAGCTCAAATTTGGACTCGCATAAGTAGAAGTTTCTCCTAAGTTACAGTACTACGTGGCCGTACATTATTTTTTGGTGAACAGGCCCATAAACGTCCGAACTTCTGTCAGTAGATTACAACGCAAGCACGTAATCGA
Organism: Oreohelix idahoensis; assembly: GCA_024509875.1. Taxonomy (NCBI): domain Eukaryota; kingdom Metazoa; phylum Mollusca; class Gastropoda; order Stylommatophora; family Oreohelicidae; genus Oreohelix; species Oreohelix idahoensis. The sequence continues at coordinate 221,507 of JAMPIV010009429.1, read as the reverse complement.
TAGGCCAAATGAGCGAATTTTGGTTCACGCTCACCCTGGGTTGCAAGAAAGGGGCTTGCGTTAATCTCCGATTTTTTTATTTTTTTTTTAATCAGCGGCACTTGGGCTTTCAGCCCTTCGGCCCAATGACATGTCATTGCGAGGCTGGGGAACCTGAGGACTTTCCTTCCAACCCGGTCAGGAGCTTCGCTCCTTCCCATCCACAGAGGGTTTATCACAGGAGCCGTTCAAGTTATTCAGTCAAAATCCCGGTTGTTATCACTCCTTCAAGCGCTGACGCCCGGGCTTGAACCTTGAAAACCTGGTCGCCAGTACAACGTTGTAACCATTACACCAGCGCGGCTCCCGTTAATCTCCGATAACAACGGGACTACGCGATTGGGATCTGAAGATAAAAGAAGAGTAAAAGCCGGGGCCTATGAATAGAAACAAATAAATACTAGCAATAACCCGTCAAAAATGACGGAAGTAAATCAAAAACTGTAATATATTTTGAAAATATTTTTTAATTCAATATAAAAGTTCTTTGATGACAACATTTTTTGTGAAAGTGCATGGATTTGTTTCAAAGAATGTTCACTGATAAAAAGTGTTTTTAACAAAAACTTTCAAGTTTTCATGATTTGTTCCTCGGGTGAGGGCGACATAGAGCTGGCCGTGTCCAAAAACAGATTCAGGAAGGAAAATTCCTACGTGATCAAAAGATTGTCCTTGCGCCTTATTGATCGTCACTGCAAATGCTAAAATCCCTGGGAATTGACGAAGTCGCATCCTAAATGGCAAACTGCGCTCGCTCGGTTCTAAGTAAATTCGAGGAATTAAGACTCATTCTCCCTTATTACAGCCAGTGATAATTTCTGCAATATCGAATTCCGATGCAAGACTTTTGTGACCAAACGCGTGCCATTCAATAGTCCGTTTTTTGCTTTCAGATTTCGCAATAGCATGATCCATAATAATTAGTCTGCAATACTTTAAATTAAAATTTTGTCTTGGAGAAACAATCAAAAATTTATATTTTAAGGTTATTTTTAACAAAATGATGAGTTAAATCAGTTTCCGGAATGAGACTGGGTTCTACACCGACTTTTCTTCGTTGAGTGTTACTATTTTCGGGAGAGTACATATAAAGGAAACAATGCAATTAATGTCTAACTTTCAACCACAGTTGCATCCCTTAGATGTAACCGACGTACAAACGGCGAGATTTATGGATTTTGATGATAAACCAGCTATGGACTCCTGAAGGAAAACGAAAGAGAGGCCGACCAAAAACAACTTGGCGGAGGATTGTGGAGGCTGAGATGCAAAGAATGAACCAGAGTTGGGGCACTGTACTAAGGATGGCCACCGACCGAGCAAAGTGGAATCAATTTGTTGTTGCCCTACAAGACGCCACCAGACGTGATGGCCACTGACTGCTTTGATGGTCGGCGGCTAAGGATCAAAGAAGAAGAAGAAGAAGTTATTGGCAGGCACTCGTACGAAAGAAGGAACACAAACTAGACAACAGAAACGCCCTTAGAACACGATCTGTAACTCCTACATTGTCTTACTTGTCGTACAATAGATATCGCTCTAGGAATCGGTGTAGGTACCGCAAACAGAGCCAAGAAAAATACTAAGCCAAAATGGGATTCAAACGTTTTTACAATTGCTACTACTAATTAACTTTACACTACATTTTAGGCTTCGCTAAATTCCTTTTGAAAACTAAGATGCAGAAATGAAAATTTAAATCAAAATGCCTGTTTTTGAAAGGTTAAAATAATTGCTTCGTGCTTTACCTCTTATTCTGACGTACAAGTTCAACTTCCAGCCAAGTTCAAATAAGCAGAATTTCTGATAAGTAGAAGTCATTTAGATGGTCCCAGTGATTTCTACTTATCCTGACGGCATTATATATATATAGTCAGCCCTCCGTATCCGCGGGTTCCGCATCCGCGGATTCAACCAATCGCGGATCTAAAACATTCGAAAAAAAAAAAAAATTCCAGAAAGTTCCAAAAAGTAAAACTTGAATTTGCTGCGCGCCGAGCACTACGTGGAATCCACACGAATGAAGTGATGTGGTAGCGTACCCTCCCCCCCCCCCCCCCCCCGCCACTTCACAGATCGTCACAGTCTCTCTCCAGCACTCGTTGTTTGAGCATTCTTCGCCTCGCGTCTCGTTCAAAATTATGCGTGAAAAAGCACTTAGCCTCTGTCACAGCAGAGATATTCGCCGAAATATACACTTGTATTTAGTTGGTTACGCTGTAGAATGGCAACAGCGTAGAATAGAAAACCCGTTTGGCGAGTCAGGCCAGAACGGAAGAGGATGTAGATTTTCTGGCGCGATTCAGTCTAGGAGATGTCAGCGGTCCGGTATGGACGCTTATTCCCTTTGTCAGCGGTTTTGCTGGGATTACATGAATGCCATTCTTGTTCATTGCTTGCCGATTGTTTCAGGTGTTCAGAATTATTGTTAGATTACTAGAAGGGTGATGTGATTTCTGGTGGTTCTTTCCTGGATATTATTTACGGTAGAATCTTGCAATTATGTATTGCCTTGTTTCAGTATTGGAAGTCGCCTGTGAGCGATAGTCATTCTGTAGTCGCTGGTTAGATTATGTCGGTGACTGTTTTGCTATTATGTTGAGCTGGTGATTTTGGCAAGTAGTTTGGCATTTTCAATGCATTGTGTATTGCATTTCATGCATATTGTTAGCCGTGTGTGGCTCATATGTGTGCACCGTACTTATTAAAGGGTTACTACCTGATTTAGGTGTTATTGGATTATTCATGTCAGCTACTGTGTACTGTGGTCATACCTTTGAGACAGCGAGCAAAGTGTATAGTGTGAGTGTGCCTTAAATCCATAGTACCAGTAGAGGGGTTTGTTCACACAGCACAAGTAGCCCGGTGTGCTCTGTGTGTGTGCTGTGTACCATTAGATACATATAACCTATTCTGACAGCCTCTATGAGCACTTTTTTTCCTTAAGAGGTTTGCCTTCTTGTGGCGAGGTACATACCTCTTTCAGCATAGACCTAAGTCCATTGGTAATATCAGAAAGTAATTTACCATTCCAAAATCAGTTAACTCTGTTAACTTACGTATAGTGTAGAACAAATCTTTCAGGTCATTAAGCGAAAGCAATCTGTAAGTGTTGAAAGAAAGAAAATGTGACGTTGTTGCTGACGTGTACTATGTAGTTAGGCCTACAATGGTTGCGTCTGTACTGAAAATGTACAGACTTTTTTTTTCTTGTCATTTTTCCTTAAACAATGCAGTATAACAACTATTTACATAGCATTTGCATTGTATTAGGTATTATAAGTAATCTAGAGATGCAAATACTACGCCATTTTATATAAGGGACTTGAGCATCGCGGATTTTGGTATCCGCGGGGGGCCCTGGAACCAATCCCGCGCGGATACGGAGATCCGACTGTATATATATATATATATATATATATATCTATATATATATATATATATATATATATATATATATATATATATATATATATATATATATATATGTATCTATATATATATATATATATATATATATATATATATATCTATATATATATATATATATATATATATATATATATATATATGTATATGGGGGCTAAGGAGATTTTTAAAATTGGATACTGGAATGTAAGAACTATGTATCAAGACGGAAAATTGGAAGAAGTAATTAAAGAAATGGATAATTATAAGTTGGACATATTGGGTGTCAGCGAGTGTAGATGGACGGGGAAGGGCATAAAATATATTTCAGAAGAAAAAAAAGCAAATTATATACTCTGGTAGTAATGATAATCGTCACACAGAGGGAGTAGCCATCTTAATGACACAGAAAGCAGCAGCATCGCTTATCAGCTGGGTACCTATTAATGAGAGGCTAATATTAGCTAGATTTCAGACAAGATTTTTCAAGCTCTCAATTGTACAATGTAATGCACCAACTAACGACGCTCTCGATACCACAAAAGATGACTTCTATGAAGCACTTCTAAGTACCATCAACACAATACCCAAGCATGACATAATAGCAGTCATGCGCGATTTTAACGCCAAAGTAGGTGACAACAACGATGGAGTACAAAGATATCTCGGTACTCATGGCATAGGCTGTATGAATCAAAATGGCGAAAGACTTCTAGAACTTTGTGAAATATCAAACCTCGTTGTGGCAGACACCATCTTTCCACATAAGAATATCCACAAGATAACATGGAATTCATCTGATGGCAGAACTAAGAACCAGATAGATCACTTCTGCATAAGCGCAAAATTTCGCTCATCAGTTCAAGACGTCAGAGCATACAGAGGTGCAGAGATCGGAAGCGATCATAACCTCTGCATAGCTAAACTGAGAATTAAACTGAAGAAGTTATACCAACCGAATAAAAATAGAAGAATAGATGTACACAGACTGCAATCAAATGATATAAAGGAGGAATATAATGTCAAAATGAACAACTATTTCGATGCTTTAGGCAAAATTGACAACGATATCACCACCAAGACAATCGATACTAAATGGGAACAACTGAGAACAGCAATGACAGAAGCAGCAGTAGCGACCACCGGATACCTAGTACATAAAAAGAAAAAAATGGATGAGAGAAGATACTTGGGATAAAATACAAGAAAGGAAAACAGCAAAACTTAAACTACTAGCGGCAAGTACACATAATGCAGTTGAATCTTGCAAACTAACTTATAACTTGTTAAATAAAGAAGTGAAGACAAAAACTCGAAGAGATAAAAGACATTTCATCAATGAACTGGCCGTAGAAGCTGAAAATGCTGCAAGAACTGGTAATAGTAGGTGCCTTTATCAAATTACAAAACAACTATGTCACCAGCCTACTGCTATGGAAACACCTGTTAAAGGTAAATTAGGGAATTCAATACCAACAGAAAAAGAACAAATGAAGAGATGGGCTGAGCACTTCATGGAGGTGCTAAACAGACCACCACCAACAGTAACACCTGATTTTAATAATGAAACACCCACAACCACCTTGCCAATAACTTGCGATGAATTCACGCTGGACGAGATCAAACAAGCCGTTAAAAGATTTAAAAATTTTTAAAGCTGCTGGAGTTGACGAAATTTCAGGGGAAATGATTAAAGCAGTTAATGACAACAACCTCTTGAGAATTTTGGATATTATAAATGAAGTATGGAGAGAAGAACAACCACCACAACAATGGAAAGACAGTATTATTGTAAAGTTACCGAAGAAAGGTGATCTATCAGACTGTAATAACTGGCGTGGTATATCTCTATTATCAGTACCTGGAAAATTATTATGTTGCATGATGTTAGAAAGACTTAAATTGCATGCTGACGAAAAGATCAGAGAAGAACAAGCGGGTTTCAGGCCGAAACGATCATGTATTGATCAAATATTCACACTAAGAACAATTATAGAAGAATCAGTGGAAATGCAATCGCCACTTATTATCACCTTCGTCGATTTTCAAAAAGCCTTTGATAGTCTACACCGCCCATCATTGTGGAAGATACTTACAATCTATGGTTTTCCAACAAAATATGTGAATATAATCAAAGCGCTATATGACAATTCAAGATGTTGTGTTAGAACAAATAAAGGGAATACAGAATGGTTTACAGTAGAAACAGGGGTGAAACAAGGCTGTATTATGTCACCACTACTTTTTGGAATAGCTATTGATTGGGTTATGAGAAACTATACCCACAATGAACAATTAGGTATAAAATGGACAAATGGAAAATTCCTGGGGGACCTGGATTTCGCAGATGATTTAGCATTCTTAAGTTCAACACCCAGACAATCCCAAGAAGCAGTAAATAATTTGTGTCATCTTTCGGTTAAAATAGGTCTCCAAATAAATGCCTCTAAAACTAAAGCTATGAACTTTTCTAACGAGACCTTTGATATCATCTTGAACGGGGAAAAACTACAGAAAGTTGAAAGTTTCAATTATTTAGGCAGTAAAATGACTCAGGATGGTGACACAACAAGAGAAATCCATACTAGAATTGCTTTGGCAGTTAGCGCCTTCAATAGATTATCTAACATTTGGAAATTACGATCATTGAATATACATACCAAGCTTCGTCTGTTTAATTCAAATGTTATCTCAGTGTTAACATACGGCTGTGAGAGTTGGAAAATAACAAAATCATTGGAGAACATGCTGAATACATTCGAGAACAAATGTCTTAGAAAACTCATGAACATCAGTTGGAAAGAATTCAAGACTAATCGACAAATAAGAGAAGACTCTAGGCAGAAATATGTCTCCGACTATATATGGAAAAGACGATGGTCATATATCGGTCATGTCCTACGAATGCAAAACAACAGAATACCACTACAGGCGCTCACTTGGGTTCCTGAGGGTAAGAGGAAAAAAGGAAGACCAAAAGAAACACTCAGAAGAACAATAATAAGAGAAGGAAGAACGTTGAGCCTAAATAATGTGCAAGAGCTAAGAGGAGTGGCGTCACAACGAACAACCTGGAGAGCACTGGTTTCTGCCTTATGCGCCGTGTTTGGTGCTTAAAGAATTTATTATTATTATATATATATATATATATATATATATATATATCTATATATATATATATATATATATATATATATATATATATATATATATATATATAATCTTATAAATAAAGAAGAGGTGTTAAGAATAGACAGACCTAGGGAACTGCACAATATAGTCAAACAATATTTATCACGAACAAATGTTAATATTAGTGTCTGGGAATGTGAAGGTCTGATGCTGTTCTTACAATGCATATGACTTTTAACAGATGATAGTCAATTAAATATCTGTTAAAGTCAGTTATATAACTGGAACCACCAAGCCTTTACACCCCTCCATTTTAATATAATTCTTGTTCAGAGTTTCTTCTTGATTTTGTTTGTTTTTTGTTTTTTTGTTTTTGTTTATTTATTTAACGTATTAGCATAATTGGGATTGTCCCTATTTACAATGATTTGACAAATGTGATGCCACTTTCTCATCGGCAGTTGTTCATATTATTCGGAATTGAAAACAATATACAGCGTGTCCGGCAGAATCACTACCAATAACAAATGTCAATATTTCCTCATCCATGTAAGTTAGAATTATTCTTTTATGGTTACCTCGTATAGAAACCATCACATTTTCAGGAGCAGTGAGATAATTGAAAATTGTCCGATAATGTGCAGATAACGCATACGTAATGCGCAGCCGCGGAATGTGAGGACGCGTGTAGTGAAAATGGCGGAGTTCGCGGTGCAGCAGAAAGTGCAATGCTGTTATTGGCTTGCGGAATTAAAGTTTCCCATTGTTGTGCAAAGGAGATTCAGGCAGGAATATGGACAGAAACCTCCAGAGCGACATACATTAGTGAAATGGCACAAGCAACTGTTGGAAACAGGTTCTTTGTTGAGAAAGAAGAGAAGCGGCAATGAAGCGTTGTTTTCAGATAGAGTTGAAGCAGCTAGCGAAGCTTTTCAACGTAGCCCGCGGAAATCCATTCGACGGGCAAGTGGAGAATTGGGTATTCCAAAATCTACTGTTCACGAAATTGTGCACAAAAGATTGCGGCTTAGAGCCTACAAGATCCAGCTAGTGCAGAAGTTACAGCCAAATGATAAACCCAGACGGGCCGAGTTCGCAAATGCAATGCTATGTCACCTCGATGATGACAATGAATTTCTCAATCGTGTGGTATTCTCCGATGAAGCGACCTTTCACACTTGTGGCAAAGTTCACCGGCATAATTGTAGGATATGGGGAAATGAAAACCCACATGTCGTAATGGGGCATGAGCGAGACAGCCCTAAACTTAACGTGTGGAGTGCCTTAACCTCGAATTATGTGATCGGGCCATTTTTCTTCACCGAAGACACAGTCAGAGGAGCAACATACCTAAACATGCTGCAAAATTTTGCAGTTCCTAGGATACCAGAAGGATTCATATTCCAGCAAGATGGAGCACCTCCACACTATGCCAATGAAGTAAGAAACTACCTTCATCAACAATTTCCAGACAGATGGATTGGAAGATTAAGTCCCATTGATTGGCCACCAAGGTCACCAGATTTGAACCCCTTAGATTTCTTTCTATGGGGATACGTAGAAAGCTTTGTCTATCAAACTCCGGTGCAGGGACTGGATAATCTTCGGCAGCGAATAATTGACGTTTGTTCATCCGTCACACCTCAGATTCTGCAAAACACGTGTAGAGAGATAGAATACCGCCTTGACATTCTTCGAGCCACTAAAGGCGCTCATGTGGAGATCTACTGAAACTTGGTGGAGATCTACTGAAACTTGGTGAGTTGCTACTGAAACTTAATGAGTTTGCCTAACAGAAAATCAAAATCAGGTCGGTCTGCTATTATTAGTATAAGAAATATTGACATTTGTTATTGGTAGTGATTCTGCCGGACACACTGTATATCCTAATTATAACCCATCAGAGGTTGAACGGGATATTTTTCTTCATTAATTTAAAAAAAAAAAAAAAAACTTACTCGACGCTTATTCCCGCTACTAACCCAGGTATTGTCGACAAAAAATGGCGTCCACGTCGTTCAGCCTCGTTTTCGATTCTGACTCAGTTGACGTCACTCTATATAGAAATACAGGGCACTAGTCATAGGGACTGAATGTCCAGCACATAAAGCGAGTAAAGAGGGTTGCCAAAACAGAGGAGAAAAGAAAACACAGAAATAAATTTAAGGGCTTGGGATTGTTTACTCTAAAACACATCGACAATAAAGAAAAATAGAGATCCTTTTTTTAATTTAAATTTATTTATTAAAAAAACAGGGCGGTTGTTGTTGACACACTAACATCAAAATATTGGTGTTAAAACTTAATGGATTCTGATATCTGATGAAATAGAACATTGATCACAAGACTGAAAACAATATAGCGATGTTATCGAGATTAATATATTTAAATATATCTTTCCATCTTGTTGTCCCTGCTTTAAGGGGCACATAGAGTCACCTTTCCAGTAACCCCCCATGCAGAAAGCCCTTATCAATGTGACAGTTTTTTGTAGCATTTTATTTTACATGGTGGGTTACAAGCGCCACGTAAAACCTCACTTTAGTCGACAGTGGCGGATCTACATTTTGGGGACCTGAAGCTTAAACTCTTGGAAAGGGCTCTTTTATTTAAAAGAAAGTATTGTGGGGATGGGAAAGAATTGTATTATAGAGAAAACTGGATTTGGGGGCCCTGAAGCCGCAACTTCATTAGCTTCGTAGTAGATCCGCCTCTGTTAGTCGCCTCTTATGACATGGATGATAGGAACAGTGGTTTTATTCTTCTTTTTCTCATTAGACTCCCGGGAATCACACGGGGAATATAAATATGAAGAAAAATATTTTCGAATCACGTTTATTTCTTTCTTTCCTTCTTTCTTTTTTTAAAAGCACCATTTCAAACGTTCCAGGAGAAAGTAGTAGAAGCTGTGTACTCTGCGTCAGCAGAATTTTGTACCATAGCGTCTAAAGATGGAGACAAACCATTAATGTTGCGAATGATATTTGGAGTGATTACCAAGACATAAACAATGACAAAAATAATGACAACGATCGACGAAGCAATAGCAATAATGCTGAGCCACAGGGCAGACTTGCTGAATCTAGCCGAGATTCTGTCGTTTCCTTCCCGTCGAAATTTCTTGGAAATCATGCTGCAGATGCATGCTGGGATTCCTAGAATCGGGTTCATCAACATAGCCAAGCAGGCAAGTGGTAAGTAGTTAGGAGATTTAGTGTAGGTTCGAGCCACATTCTCTCCTCCTGTTAGGGCTTGTGTGGCAACGTTTCTGCCACTGTTTGATCGACTAAGTGAAATAACTGACCGCTCTTCAGTGTTGTCGACACAGCTGAGCACACTTGCGCGTGACGTCTCAGTGTCTGGCGAACTGGATTCTGTCCTGTGAGACATGGCGCCTGGAAAACGAAGAATAAAGTGGGTTAATGCACTAAATTTAATAACAATATTACACATGTGCACAACACAGAATGAAATAATCCATTTTCTGTGGGCGTGATATGAGTGAGAATAGGAAAGGTGGGAAATATTGTGACAAGAGAAAGGATTAAAACAAAGAGACAGAAGACGACAAAGACATAAATATTGGACTTTTTAAAAAAATTAAATTTGGCTCCTTTTTGGTGAGGCGCAGCCTGTTGAACCTAGACACTTAGTCCGTCGGTTATACCATGCCGCAAGGTTCAAATATTAAAGACCTTGCGGACAGGAATTGTTCCTGGTAAATGACTTACACCAAACATTACATCGTGGCATAGAAAGAAGTCAACAACAGGTATGATAAACAGCACTAGTGTTGTGTAGGTACGTGATCACCCACGCCAGCTGGCATAATACTTGATAAAGAAAACAACACAGACACGCGCAAACATGTAAGAGCCATCATTAGCATCTATCATTGTTCTCCCTTTCAACCATAGGACCCGGTTACTGTTTTTTGCGACATGGGCCTCTTTACCAGAGTACCTTCTGTCTTGGATGGCTGAATTGAATGACTTTCTTTAACTAACCTGCCCATGTTGTTTGGTTATTTTTTTTTTCACATGTTCTACAGGATGGAGTAACCGGCCTCATGTCAAACCCTCCTTAGTTGCTTTTTACGACATGCAGGGTAGGTTTCAGTGTTACTATCCTTTGCAGTGGAGGACCCTGTCTGCTGATGCTTCCACCATGGCACCCCTACGACCCATGACGGGTTACGGGTTGAGATGAAATGATGATCCTTTGCTCCCGTTTCGCGTCACGGGAAGTCACGGATGACCCGTTATTGCTCACCACCAATTTCTACATTGGGCTGTCACCTTAAACTCTCCCCACGGTTGTCCAAGTGATCTGGTTTTATCTTCGCGTTTTCTGTGGCTTTCTCTCTCTTCCCTATCTGCTCCAGTCGAAGGCGTGGAATGGCTGGGGCAGCAGCAAAAAGAACTGCAGGGGGGCATCAACGTTTTCACTTGTTATACGTTAGAAAAGAACACAGGGACATTCTTCTTCTCCGTACACTCCCAGACGTCAACTTGAATATGTTCAAAAAAGCAGTGGTCAGCTTGAGATTATGTCTATGTCCCCAGAGCTTTTCCAGGAATGGTCCTGGTGACGGACATAGGTGCTGTCTCTGTTCCTCATATGTTGTACATCTTTGAAGCAGGTGGTCATCAGTCAAGTTATCAGTGCCACATTTACACTCATTGGTAGTTCCTATCTTTAGCTTGTTGAATATGTAGCATTCCAATCTGTTGTGCCCCGTGCGGAGCTAGGGAAATTAAACGTCAAGAAAAAAAATTTAGGGGTACACGCAACTTGAAATAGTCCACCATACGTAACTGGAATTTCCGTGCCCGTTTTTACAGAAATCTTCAACAGTAACACCAGCTATTTTATGTTTTCTGGTTACTAAAATATACTACTGGACAAAAGTTAAGGGCCATCATTCAGTTTAGACAAGGTTTATATAACTGATTGGCAAACTGTAAAGACAAGTGAAAATGTCATTAAAACTGAGCTCCGAGAAATGTGTATACATTTCTGTGTGCACTAGGTTAATTTTTTTTAAATGTCCAAAAACTGGGTCACTTTAACCCGCACGTGAAAATAGCCATTGTTGCAGCAAAAACTCGTGGTTTTTGCAACACGCCCCACTAGTTCAAAAGGTGAAAAAGTGAGCTGAATTTGAATGCACGTGGAAAATGATCATCGGTAAAGAGTGTTCACCGTTGGTATGCAATAAATCAGTATGACAAGTGGTCGAAATGATCACTGCATTAGCCATGCCACCAAGGAGAAGTCTCAGCACTGTAGACCGTGGTCGAGCCATGGCATGGATTCAGGATGGTCAATCTGTTCGTCATGTTGCAAGACGTTTAGCAGTGTCCCACTCTACCATTCAGAGACTTCTTGAGAGATTTCAAGCTACCGGACATTTGGAAAATCGACCCTGCTCAGGAAGAATTATATAAACCTTGTCTAAACTGAATGGCGGCCCTTAACATTTGTCCAGTAGTATATTTACATTAGAAACCTAAACAAAGAAGTCTGCGTTGCTGATTAACCTTTTTTTTTCCTTAGAAAATCTCCAGATTTTGCCCCTGGAACCGAAGAACGCGTGGAGAAAAACGAAAACAGAAATGACAAGGATGAGGAAGATAAGGAAAGACCTCGAGCTGATGGCATGTGACATGGGAGGAAACCATGTTGTGTTTGTTGATGGCACGTGACATGGGAGGAAACCATGGTGTGTTTGTTGATGGCATGTGACATGGGAGGAAACCAGCGTGTGTTTGTTGATGGCATGTGACATGGGAGGAAACCAGCGTGTGTTTGTTGATGGCATGTGACATGGGAGGAAACCATGGTGTGTTTGTTGATGGCATGTGACATGGGAGGAAACCAGCGTGTGTTTGTTGATGGCATGTGACATGGGAGGAAACCAGCGTGTGTTTGTTGAAGGCATGTGACATGGGAGGAAACCAGCGTGTGTTTGTTGATGGCATGTGACATGGGAGGAAACCAGCGTGTGTTTGTTGATGGCTTGTGACATGGGAGGAAACCAGCGTGTGTTTGTTGAAGGCATGTGACATGGGAGGAAACCAGCGTGTGTTTGTTGATGGCATGTGACGTGGGAGGAAACCAGCGTGTGTTTGTTGATGGCATGTGACGTGGGAGGAAACCAGCGTGTGTTTGTTGATGGCATGTGACGTGGGAGGAAACCAGCGTGTGTTTGTTGATGGCATGTGACATGGGAGGAAACCAGCGTGTGTTTGTTGATGGCATGTGACATGGGAGGAAACCAGCGTGTGTTTGTTGAAGGCATGTGATATGGGAAACCAGCGTGTGTTTGTTGACGGCATGTGACATGGGAAACCAGCGTATGTTTGTTGAAGGCATGTGATATGGGAAACCAGCGTGTGTTTGTTGAAGGCATGTGACATGGGAAACCAGCGTGTGTTTGTTGAAGGCATGTGACATGGGAAACCATGGTGTGTTTGTTGAATGCATGTGATATGGGAAACCAGCGTGTGTTTGTTGATGGCATGTGACATGGGAGGAAACCAGCGTGTGTTTGTTGATGGCATGTGACATGGGAAATCAGCGTGTGTTTGTTGAAGGCCTGTGATATGGGAAACCAGCGTGTGTTTGTTGATGGCATGTGACATGGGAAACCATGGTGTGTTTGTTGAAGGCATGTGATATGGGAAACCAGCGTGTGTTTGTTGAAGGCATGTGACATGGGAAACCAGCGTGTGTTTGTTGAAGGCATGTGACATGGGAAACAATGGTGTGTTTGTTGAATGCATGTGATATGGGAAACCAGCGTGTGTTTGTTGATGGCATGTGACATGGGAGGAAACCAGCGTTTGTTTGTTGAAGGCATATGCTCCTGTGGGGGGAGAGGATTAATTGATTGATACGTACAAGAAAAGTATACGACAGCTCGAAGTTTGAATTGTTTGGACGATATTTTAAACAAATAAATAAAATAAAAGGTCTGAATAGCACTCTACACTACAAAGACAGACGCATGCTTGTAGGCTCCAAACTTTCAACGAGATATCCCATATGAATGAAAAGAAGTCAACATCAAACAAGAAATAACAAACAACCAAAAATAATTAAGAACAATACAATACACACATCGCCATCGACTAACGACGTATGCGACTTGCGACCAATCTTACTTACGACTGTCATTTCAGAAGTACTGGACACTTATGTTTCATTACTTATAACAGTAAAGGATAGTACGGTACAGTAATGTTATGTTATAATTTGTACATTGTATTACTTCACTATAAACAAAGAGCACAGTTTGTTTAAATAATTAACAAAACAAACATAAATATTTTAGCATTCAGACATGTTAGATGTTACATATCATTACGGTTCATAAAGTATGCAGTGATTTCCAACTTATGACAAATTCGACTTACGACGGAGTCGTAGGAACGGACCCCTGTAATAAGTCGAGAACTACCTGTATTTCGTCTTCTTTATCTTTCAGCTCCCTGCGGAACATGGGATTCAATTATTTCATTAAAATCCTACTCTATTCTGTATTTTTCACATAGCTGTCATCAGTTCTCTCCTCCAAATGTTTTGGATCTCTGTATTTATTTTACACTTGGGGGTTCAAAGCCAGACTACCTTAAAATGATATTAGCAAATTTCTTAAATGTGTGCCCGAGCCATCGACATACTCTTCTCCTCACCTCTTGTTCTATGGCTATTTTCTACCATTTTTTCAGTGAACTTCTCAACGGAGACCCTTCTCTTCTTCCACAAACGCCCATTCATGAAAGTTTTAATATTTTTGTTTTCCGTTTTCCGTGGTTCAGAGCCAATAAAAATGCCATGACATTTGATTAAACAAATTTTGTTGGGCCGGATTTCCATCAATCTCCATATATTTCCTAATGCAGTGAAAGCCCCTCCTGCCGTCAGTGTTCTTATTTTGATGTATCTCTGTCTTTCATCCAAATCTAAATGTCTGCCTAGATATATGCATGTTCGCAACTTTTTTTCCGCATTTATTTTCATGAGCTCTATAGCTCTATCTTTTTTCTCTGTTTATTTACAAATCAAACTGTTGTTGGGCCTCTCATCTAGTTTTCTCCGATTTTCCTTATCTATTTTCATTTATGGAATAGAAAGAAAACGTCTCCGGGAAAATCCAGATCATCCAGTGGTTTCGTGGACGTCCACCGAATTCGGTTTGTGATGGTTGAAAGTGTTTTTACACTCAGCCTATAGCTATATGTTGTTGTCGTTATTGATCCAGCGGCGCTTGGGACCATCTGTTCCGCCAAGTTTCTTTGTTTGTTGTTCGTATGAGTGATTTGGCTGTTTGGAGAGTTGTTGCTGTGAGTGGTTGTTCTTGTGTTGTTCCCTTCTTTGTTAATCTGTCTGCTCTGTCATTACCTGGTGTATTTGAGTGGACAGGGATTCACTGCATAATTATTCTGATGCCATAGGAAGTGATAAGCTGATCAGCATCCAGGATTAGTTTGGCTAATTCAGTTCTACAATGTCCACTGCCTTCCAAAGCTTGAAGGGCAGACACTGAGTCAGTAAAAATTACAATGTTTTGAGCCTTTGAGGGAAAGGCAACAAATACAGTTTTCTGATGGTATACAGCTGTTTCCAGTGTAATGATTTCAGCTTCATAGTTGGAGCAAAACTCCCCGCATGCATCAAAAAGCTCGTTGGAGGATCCATCTAGATAACATTTGTAAACTCCATAACCTGCTTTGATGGTAACCTTAAATGCAGATCCATCAGTATAGACATGCAACCATTCTTCAGGGTAGGCATCAATGGTTCTTTGTGATGCACTAATAAGACTGACTGGGTCGGACTGTTTGTTTGTCCATCTACTAATTCCATCTGTACTTCTGGTGTTTTTAAGCGAGTATGTGGTGGAAAGTTCTTTACTACTTTCTGCGTCTGTAGCTATATATAATGGTAAATGTAATCCCATAGCAGAAGCTGCCGTAATGGAGTGAAGTGTAAGAGACTCCTCAATAATTAAGCCCAGCTTTTTAAGAGGTGGGATAACCAGCTTCCTTCCTTGCTGCCTTTGCCTACCCTAACTTAGTTAAGGCTGGTGTGACGGTATTGTCTCCCCTGCTCCGCAGTAGTAATCAACAATGGCCAAAATTGGAGTATACCGACGAGGGTCTTAATGGGTATCAACATTCGCTCAAGAATACTCTTGGCAGAGATAAAAATAAAAGAATGATACTTCTATTGAAGGGAGTGTTGCGGTCATTTTTTATGGAGTTTCAAACGTCGATTTATTGGTTGTATGTTTTTCACCCTGGTCAAAGTTGGGTAACTGTGTCTTAACTTTGCTGTGTCAGGTTGATTAGGGGTTATCTCCCTTTTTGGTTCATACATTGTGTTTGACCTTTTGGGTCAAAGGTAAACAGTTCTGGGCTATGTGCCATGCGCAGTTGTTGAGCGCAAAATTAGACTTCCGTCAGGTAGAGATGTGAACTGGCTTCTGTGGGACGTGAATGTCCGTCGTATTTTGAGAAGAAAAATCGTCGAAGTGACTGTGTTGTCAGTTTTCCCCAGTGATTTACTGTACGTCAGGAATGACGACAGTGGTGTTTCTTGTGTTCTGAGGATTCGTTTCAAGGTAACACCGACTTTATCATTACTATGCATTCGGTTGCAGAATTTGTTAAAGGCTTACCTAGCCGTGAGAACAGCTCACAGTTCCTATATTGCAGAACCTATATTTTGTGCTCGAGGTAGCCATTTAAGACTATTCGTCTTCATTTGATCAGAAGTCCAGTGACGAAGTTGTATATGGTGGAAACCGCAGGTTGGCGGTATACTTATACAAACATTATAGCAGGGTTTATTCAACCTGCTTAATGAAGAATACACAGCTGACGTCATATCGAGGCTCTGTGTAATGGCCACTATTCTACCGCATGAAAAGATGTAACTGGCGTTTTATGCCAAGTTGAACGACGGCCCTGGGTATAGGATTACATGAGTTAAGGGCTCGTCTTTTGTATGACGGAGTTATTAAGGTATCTGACGCGTTCAGTCAGGGATACCAAAGCGGCATTATGAACTGTACATTAAAGAACATACCACTATTGACCATGCCCACATATTTGAATGTTCACCAGCCTTAGAATGCCTGATATGTACCAAGCGATTTCAATTAACATGATGTACATGATCCTGTTTACATTGACTGTTCCTGTGTGATTCTACTGTTAGTCCTGTGAATAAATGTATGAACTGTCACCAGTAGTTTCAACCATCATTGGCTTCAGTACGAGTGTGACTGGGTGTATTGTGTAACTATATATGAGCCTAAACGCATTCGCGACTACACACCCATGTCTCACATCATCATCATCATCGTACAAGGACCATGTATGCTGTCAGCGTGAGTGACCCAGATCTTCACCGCACCATTACACTGTTCAGGTGACATCAACACGCATACCTGGCCAACTACACATCAACATTTGCATACAAGTACTGGAGTTAGCATCTAGGCAATATTGCTACGTGGACCACAGTTGCACACAAATCGATTCCTTTTTGTAAACAGTACCGCTGGTTGTTTACACGTTACAGTCAACAGACTCTTCAACGTCTGAGCGTTCAAGTCACGTAGTGCGAGGTCAAGTTTTTTTTTTTTGGGTAAACAGTACCGTCTACGAACTTTTTCAACATTGGGCCTCAAGTCTCAACTATTTGTCGAGAAGGTCATAGTGACTTTATGTTCCTGGAGACCACTACATGTTATTGTGGATCTAACAATCATTGCGCGCTTGACATTGTACTCCCGTGTTGACAAAGAGCAAGAGAGTTACTATACTGTTATTTGTAACTGAACTTTGTTTGCAACACATTTCATTATATGCAATTTATGTTACTTGTAATATTGTTGTGTATTTTTCTGGTGTTTTCAGCGGGCTGGTTGGGTAAGGTGACTCCTTTAGATAATACCACGTAACAGAGGTTGTCTATTGAGAGCGTTTTCTGTAGGGACTGCAAATTTCCTTAATTGGGATTTGCTAGTGACAATTGTTGCTATTTACGTTTAGTTGTGACGTAGTGTACCTTTTCGTTGTTGTTGTAATATTTTTTCTGTCCTTTAATTTTGATTTGATTCGTTTGTATTTGGCTGCCTCTCCTTCCTTTCGTTTATTTCTTTACACCTTTTTTGTTTATAACAGTGTTGCCATTTGTCTTGTTTACTTTTTGCAGTCATCATTACACATTTTTGTAACATTTTCCTTAGTTTCGCTGTATTGTTTATTTGACTTCTGCGAACGTTTTCGGTTGTTGTTCTGTATCTTTGTCCTTGTATTTATTATTGTCACACACAGTCTACATACATATACTTGGTCATGTATTATTATTATTATTATTAATATGATACACTCTTCAGATAGAGATTATTGACAGAATATTATTATAAAGAAACAAGGTAACCATACAAGGTCTTTGACTAAGACTTGTCTCTCAAAGAGAGTGAAATAAACTGAAGTGAGTATACAGGTCTAATATTAAAGACTTGTCTCCCATTGAAGTGGGATAAGGTAATTTATTTAATTTTTCAGGTTACTGATTTCATTAGACAGAATGTCTACATTACATTACTTTATTGAGCAAGGGAAAGCCCTTGGGATGACTGGAGATAAATTAGAAGAATTTGTGATGGGTCAATATAACAAGGCACAAGAAGCAGAAGAGAAAAAAATTCTAGCTGAAATTGATGAGAAAAAACTTCAAGCTGAAAGGGAATTAAAAAATTTAGACATAGAAGCTGATGAGATAATGAAAAAAGCAAGGATGGAGCATGAGGAGAAACTCTTAGCTTTGGAGTTGAATACATAAAAGGAAACGATAAATGAGCTTCAAAGTGACAAGAAAGCTATTACTGATGAGCTACAACAGTTAAAAAGGCAGAATGAGAAGAAGTTCTCAGAAATGAATCGTGAAAATGCTACATTGAAGAGTAAAGTGACGGAATTGATAGCGGATAATAAGAAATTTGGTGAATTCTCCCTTAGACAAAAGAAGGAGTTAGAGGATGAGGTAACCTCATTAAAACAATTGTTGGATAGCCGGATAGATGAAGTGAGCTCAATGAAGAACAATCATCTTTGTAAAGAACAGTCTCTTAATAATGAGCTAAACTAAGTCAAAATGGACTATGAGAAATTAAAGACTAAAGCTAAGAGACATGAAGATGACTTACATAAAGCAAACTTAGAACTTGCTAGTGCGCAAGAAATGTGTTGCAAAGTAAAAGTTCAGGCCGGACAAGACAAGAAGTCTTATGAAGGAACAATTCTGGAATTAAGGAATGAGGTGAATCTTCTGCGAAGTACTGCTGTAAAGAAGAGTATGGAATCTCTGGAGGAGATTAAGGAGTTTAAGAATAAAAAGGACAGTGAGATTCAGTCACTACAACTGGAGTTAACACAGTTAGAAGCGAATAAAGAAAAGGATGGAAAAATTGATGAACTTTTGACTTCTCATCATAGTGCTATGGAAGCACTCAGACTTGAACTTGTTCAAGAGAAAGCTAAGGTTTTAGAAACCACATCTCAAAAGGAAAAGTTGAGATTGGATCTTAGAGATAGAATAGTTAAAGAGAAGACTCTAACTTCACAGTTAGATGACTTAAGGTTAGATTGCAACAGACTTCATGTTAAAGTCAACGAGAGAGTTCATAAAGCTGTTTCTAGAGAGAAAGCTGTTGCAGAAGTAGAAATTGCAAAACTTCGCAACAGAATTGATGGTTTGTTAGATATTGTTTTGAACAATAAAATGTTGTTTGCTACCAAGGTGAATAGATTTGGACATAAAGCTGATGATCAATATGCTACAAATGCAAAGAGCCAGCCACATGCACTCAATGCTCATAGTAACACTAAGCAATATGTGAACAAATCTTTTCGTGGAAAATATAGTTTCCCACGGAATAACGATACTGCCTCTAATGGGAGTTGGCGTCAGGCCAACAAAGGTAAATCAAGTTTGGATCACGGTGAGGACTTTGATAAGTGTCATGATAAGATTCCTCAGGGAAACCGTGCATCGAATTTTCAAACTTCCAATAAATTGATAAAAGAGAAGAAGACTATTAGTGCCCATCGTACTCAGCTCAGTCAGTACGATGTACCTATTAAGCATATTGCTACAGAGAAAAATAAAAGCAACTTTACTAAGAGAAATAACCGTGATTGTGGACAATACCAAACGCGTCCATCACGTAATGGTTCTTCTTCAAAGAACTGGAGGCAATTTAATTGTCCTCGACATGTTGGTCCCAGTAACTATAGGAACTTTGATAAAAGTTACCAACCTTATAATAGTTTTTCTTGGAAACAACAAAATCCACGTAATAGGAATTTTGATTATAAGGGAAATAATAATCACAATTATGGTAACTGCAGTTCAAATAAGAGCAATGGTCTCAACAGAGATAATAATTTTGATAGATCTCGTTGTGAAGGTAGATCTCAACATGAATCTACTTAGCTCTTATGTCCTAGATCTCCTGATACACTTCTAAACTTTGTCTGTTCTTAATATCATAATATATATTAACACAATTGTGTCACTATTTGGATGATGTATAATGACTAATAAATTTGGTTATGTCCATCCATGATATATATCCATTAGATATGTTGATAGTATAGCATTGTAGTTCATGATATTTGTATATTGCTATAATTATATTATTTGACAATTTTTGATATCTATGATTGGTATTGCCAGCAACTTAGATTTCTTTAATAGTACCTCCCGAGTTGGTTTTGCTTAGAGGAAATATTTTCTCTTATGTTCGGAGATGATTTTACTCTCTCCAGACGCTTTATTGATGCGTCTATTGTACCTGATATTAGGTTCATTCTTTCATGGGCGCATAATTGATGCTTGTGCTATCTTGCCCATGGATATATTTTTTTTTAATGTGTCATTTTTTTTTACAGGGTGGGGGGGGACTGGCTTCTGTGGGACGTGAATGTCCGTCGTATTTTGGGGAAGGAAAATCTTCGAAGTGACTGCGTTGTCAGTTTTCCCCAGTGATTTACTGAACGTCAGGAATGACGACTGTCACAAAATTAACCGTGATACAACGTTAAAATATCTCCAATGATACAACGTAAGGATAAAAACTAATGCGTAAGCTGCTAGAATACATGATCGCCCACGCCGCGGGTCATCACCCGCCATGGAAATTAAATTGTTAGACTTGAAGGCAAAACGGAACGGGATGAGAACGGAGATCAAAAGGAAAAATCTGACTGAACGCGTGCTTGAAACTAGCAATGCTAAAAGACGCAAGTGGTGGGGAAAGGAGGAAAAAGTCACGTTCCCCAAGTTGACATAAAGTAAAGAAATCGACAAAAGGGACCTTGGATATTATACGCCACAGTCATTTCTTGGACGCTTTTTCGCCAGAAGATTCTAGAAAATATTTGAAAAGTAACTTTTCTTAATAATAATGTTAGGAATATAAAACCTAGCTGGCCGGATGGCCCATCTTGAGCAGTGAAATAATATGCTTTCATTTATACAGACGGACAGATAATAGGAAAGATATTGACAAAAGACTGTGTTGTTCATATCAACGATCGTCTGCATTGAAATAAAACATGTCACTAATTTTCAAAAAATTGTGGCCTTGAAGACGAAAGCGCTAAAATCTACTTGGAATGAAGAGACGGGATGGGATGGTGAATTGTGGCTAAAAATAACTTTAATGGCAAAATTGTGTAGGGGAAGGCAGAGTTGGTTCAAAAAAACAAGTGTGTTTTTTTTGTGAAACGCAAGTAGAGACGGACGGACCAACAGACAATAAGGCATACTTGACTGAGGTGTGACTGAAATGACTGTTTGGTAGGATATTTGAATTTGAAAAAAGAAAAGGCAGTGATTGGCCATAGATGAATATATTATCGGCGCTCAGACGCGCATTTTGTGCCATTCAGTATAAGTTGTCCTTGTAGACACAGTGAATTATTAAGTGGTGAAATTCCCAGAAGCTATTGAAATATTTAGAGGGACGCCATCCTAAGGCCAGCAGCTCAGCTGAGTTTTGCTAGCATTTAACTGTGTTCTATATTCATAATTCTGAACTGTGAGTTTTAGTTGGCACCAATGCGGTGTCAACTGAGTTGTTGAAAATTACAAGAGTGGACCCGTGCAGTAACATTTTGTCAGAGCAGCCTATTATAGCCCCCAAGCACGGAGAGGTGGGGCCACCAAACTTTCTGATATTGCCCCCAAGCACGGAGAGGTGGGGCCACCAGACTTCTGATATTGCCCCCAAGCACGGAGAGGTGGGGCCACCAGATCTCAGCACCAGAGCTACACCTTCAAGTTACGTGAGCTTCTGGTCTGCTGAGAATTCACCAACTCAATTTATTTGCTAACACACCCATAAAAGTTCCATCAAATAACTGGACAATGTGTGGTCACCATAGACAGGGAGTGATGAGGTCACCCCAACAGCACATCCATTAAGTGTTCTCCCCAATAGATTACAACTATAAACAGTAGTAATATTAACTAGTCTAATAACATATATATGTACACACCTTGCATTTATTATGTAATATTCATGCATGTCTTTCATAATTGCAAAACCTTTCATATGTTCTGGCCAAAATAAAACCTTGGTCCAGAACAAATAAATTTAAAGAATTACTATCAAAATTTTACACACTTGAGTTAGTTCAGTGTATTATAACATTTATTAATATTATTAGACTTATTAAATATCTGTGGGTGTATGTAAACTACCACAACACAATACATATCATTACCCTAGACATTTAACGTAGCCACATTCATTAGTAAAAAAAAAGATAGGTGTGAGGTCGTAGTGGTAGCAAGAAGGGTCTTCTGACAATTCAGTTACATTTTATCTCAGGAGCCTTCACAGCTGACCTCATGCATCACACATAGTAACATCACCATCACACAATACCATCAAATCCACTACAACGACAGTGGTGTTTCTTGTGTTCTGAGGATTCGTTTCAAGGTAACACCGACTTTATCATTACTATGCATTCGGTTGCAGAATTTGTTAAAGGCTTACCTAGCCGTGAGAACAGCTCACAGTTCCTATATTGCAGAACCTATATTTTGTGCTCGAGGTAGCCATTTAAGACTATTCGTCTTCATTTGATCAGAAGTCCAGTGACGAAGTTATATATGGTGGAAACCGCAGGTTGGCGGTATACTTATACAAACATTATAGCAGGGTTTATGCAACCTGCTTAATGAAGAATACACAGCTGACGTCATATCGAGGCTCTGTGTAATGGCCACTATTCTACCGCATGAAAAGATGTAACTGGCGTGTTATGCCAAGTTGAACGACGGCCCTGGGTATAGGATTACATGAGTTAAGGGCTCGTCTTTTGTATGACGGAGTTATTAAGGTATCTGACGCGTTCAGTCAGGGATACCAAAGCGGCATTATGAACTGTACATTAAAGAACATACCACGATTGACCATGCCCACATATTTGAATGTTCACCAGCCTTAGAATGCCTGATATGTACCAAGCGATTTCAATTAACATGATGTACATGATCCTGTTTACATTGACTGTTCCTGTGTGATTCTACTGTTAGTCCTGTGAATAAATGTATGAACTGTCACCAGTAGTTTCAACCATCATTGGCTTCATTACGAGTGTGACTGGGTGTATTGTGTAACTATATATGAGCCTAAACGCATTCGCGACTACACACCCATGTCTCACATCATCATCATCATCGTACAAGGACCATGTATGCTGTCAGCGTGAGTGACCCAGATCTTCACCGCACCATTACACTGTTCAGGTGACATCAACACGCATACCTGGCCAACTACACATCAACATTTGCATCACGTATAAAAAACCAACTAACAGGGAGCCTCACAGGATTTTAAAGAAAATCAAGTATAACAACAAAATGAAGCGATGATATTTATCATCATCGGATGATTTGAATTGTGGTGGAATTTATGAAAATTTTGGAAATGTCCATTGGTTGTTATTTTATGCTACTTAGCTTCCAGTGTGGGTTGGTTGGCGTCTGCTTCAGCCGCTGTTGTTTCCCACAGGTGCCTTGGACGTAGCTTCTCTTCAATAGTCAAATATTGTGGCAGCAGAACTTTTCTTGCACAAGGCCGAGGTAACTGCTTAGGTTGTCAAGTCAAGTGTCTTCAATGCCCGTCTGATGTTGGTGTTTCGCGTCGACTGTTGGCAACATATACCCCAAACTTGGTCCACAAACCCGAGTTTTTCGGCAAACATAAAATGATAAAATATACATATTCCAACTGACCCCGAATTTTACGGGCGAACACATACTTTTTGCACATGAAACGTCTCAATATTGTCGGGCAACCGATTTAAGACGCCGTCTCTTTCAGGGGAGTTAAGTGTCTAACTGGGTGCACTTGAACTTTGGTCCTAGAACTTAAGACGCAAAGTGATGATCTGTGGTTACTCTCTTCTAATCTTAGAATTCACGTCCAGTCCTATGGCCTGTTCTGTATTTGGGTCCTAATAGTCAGTGTTCCTGGCTGTTTATAATTCTTTATTGAAGCAATTGGAAGTCAGTGAAGAAGTCTTACAACACTGTAGAATATAACCGAAGTTTTCGCTTGCACACCCAGTTTACTACTTTGAAGAGAGGTCCAATCAGGAGCAGTCTATCTTAGCATCTCAAATGCCAGACCAATTGCAAATAGGTGTCTGATTTTGGTAGGGGTATATGACCCCACTACCCTCCTGTAGAACATTACTACATGACAACATAAGATAACTTGTGATTTTCAAACTCCATTACCATGTAAGGCAGCGGTTTTCAACCTGTGCGCCGCGGCGCCCTGGGGCGCCATGACTGACGGTCAGGGGCGCCGTGGGTGGGCGTGGATATTTTTTTGTATTTAGCTGCAAAGAAAACACAGAGCTGTGGTAAATTTCATTTTTGGTGTTTGTCAACCTGCGTGACCCCGGAGAAATTTCACTTTTGATGTTGGCCAGCCTTTGAAGTCCCGCTCCCCCCGACCCGCCTATCAACTTTCCGCGCATTCTCCTCGCGCGACCATAGTAGGTAACACGGTGATTTTCTGTTTTCAAACGTTTTTGATTGTGTTGTGAGTTTGATATAAACTATGGAAAGGTTTTTTTAATTTGGCAAGTGTTAGTAAAAAGCGAGAACTTTTTGAGGATGACAAGGAAAGTGGTCATGAGGAAAGGAAACGTAAGTATAAAAAATACGACGAAGGTTACTTAGATTTTGGTTTCACGTGCACTCTTGAGAACAATGAAGAGCGTCCACAGTGTGTTTTGTGTTTCAAAGTACTCTGTCGAATGTATGCTGCCTAGAAAATTGAAGCGCCATTTAGAAAGTGTTCATAAGAATGACGTGGGCAAACCAAGAGAATATTTCTCTAGAAAGCTGAGTCAAATGAAAGAACAAAAATCAGCATTTTCTAAGCAGGCGACAATCACGAGTAAAGCTCTTCTAGCGTCCTACAAGGTAGCATACCGGGTAGCAAAATGTAAGAAACCCCATACGATTGCAGAACTCGTTTTACCGTGTGCTTTTGATATGGTGTCCGTTATGGTTGGAGAGTCCGTGGGAAAACCGCTTTTGCCCATTCCTTTGTCGGACAGTACAATCAGTCGTCGAATTCAAGATTTGGGAGAGGATCTTAATGAACAGATTATAGAAACAATGAGGAGGAAGGACTTTACTTTGCAGCTTGATGAGGCCACTCATAGCAATAGAGATGCTTATTTAATGTGTTATGTGCGGTTTGTTGATGAAAAAAACGAAATGGTGGAAGATCTTTTTTGTAAGGACATAAATGCAGGTACGACAGGCAAAGATTTATTTGAAATTGTGGACAACTTCATGGCGGAAAATAAAATAGACTGGGCTCATTGTGTTGGTGTGTGTACCGATAGTGCTCGTTCAATGTCGGGCTGTTACAGTGGCCTAAAAGCCCTCATCCATGGCAAAGTTCCTGATGCTATTTGGACCCATTGTATTATTCATAGGGAAGCACTTGCTTCACAGCATTTGAGTGTTCATTTTAATGAAGTCCTGCAAACTGTCATACATGTGGTGAACTTTATTAAAACTCGACCTCATAGAGCTAGATTTTTCAGTAAAATGTGTCAAGATATGGAGGCTGAGCATACGTCTCTCTTATTTTAAAGCAGCACTCGATGGCTTTCCATAGGAAATGTATTATCGCGCATTTTTGAACTTAGGCTGGAACTCTATTCTTATCTTGAAGAAGAAAACCATGTCAGTGTTAAGTGCTTTCTGGACACTGACTTCCTGTTAAAAGTTGCATACCTCTGTGATCTTTTTGAAAAGTTGAAGTTGAATAAGTCTCTGTTAGGAAGTGAAACTCATTTGATTCAACTTATTGACAAAGGTTCGGTCTTTAAAAAAGAAGCTTCTTCTTTGGAAGAGAAAAATCAATGAAAAAGGAGAAATGGACTACTTCCCAGGTTTGCAGCAGTTCATTACAGACAATGAAATAGATTTTAGTGCAGATATTGTTTCTATAATTCAAGGGCACTTATCTAAACTCAGTGTTCATTTTGAAAAATACTTTCCTGAAAACTGTGACAGGTTTCAGTGGGTTCAAAATCCATTCAATAGTGATGCTCCTTCCGACTTCAGTACTGCAGAAGAGGAAGAACTGATAGAACTTTCATCAGACTCTTCACTACAAGCGAAGTTTCCATCCATGGCATTGCCAAAATTTTGGTATTCAGTAAAACAGGAGTTCTCAAGCTTGAGCAAGAGAGCACTGAAGATATTAATTCCTTTTGCAACCTCCTATCTCTGCGATGCTGGGTTTTCAGCAGTGGCTGTCATAAAAACCAAGTTAAGATCAAGATTTGATGTGGAGAAAGAAACGAGGGTAGCTGTATCTCAATTAGTGCCAAGACTTGACAAGCTGTGTAACAACAAGCAAGCTCAAGTTTCATACTGAGGTGACTGGTACTTTATTCATCACATTTTTTTTTTTTTTTTTTTAGTTTTACTGTACAAGTTTTTTGTTATGCAGATTGAATCATGAGTGCAGTATATCAGTGAATGATTTTCAGACAAAAATATAAAAAGATGTTAGAAAGAAACTACTTTATCTGTGCTGTTTTCTTTTTTATAGTAAGGGTTTTCAAAGTTCACTTTGTGTATATTTTTTCTTGTACGTGTAATTTTTTCACAGATTGTCCAATTGCATTGAAGAAAAAAATTACATTACAAAATTACATTGTTTAAAAGCCTTTCCAAAGCTCTCCTGCTCAAAACAAGTTAGGCTAAATGTCGAAACATCGCTAGAGATTTTACCAGTTATCACAAAGGGGAGCCGCAGAAAGAATGTAGTTGGTCAGGGGAGCCATGGACTCAAAAAGGTTGAAAACCGCTGATGTAAGGTCTTGCTTCTTCTGTTCGACCTGTCATGTTTATAAATTCACTATTTCACAGATCTAACATAATCTCCTCCAAGATGTTATTTTCTTGTAATTGTTTATCACAACAAAGTCCAGCTACCGAAAGTATTAAATTACTGTCCATGTCTTAATCATTATCAAGATTGTCATCGACTCCGCATTTGGGCACGTTATTTTTGCAAACTGGCACCTTATCATGCGACAACATGGTTTCGTGTATAACAACAGGAATGTTGCTCAATGTAGACTCTTACTCCGTCTGGAGCTGGCGATGAGCAAAAGTCAATGTTGCACGTTCGCTCCTTCGCTACGCGTCACCGATAACAAATGAGAAAATAACCAGGAGAGAGGGGTGGGTGAGAGGTGTGACAAGATATGTTAAGAAAACCTTGAACGATGAAAGCGTAAACAATGCATACTGGCTGAATTAGCCCGTAAAAAGAGTGGCAAAGTAATAATTCCGGACAGGAGTGAAGACCAGAAAAGAAAAAAACAGAACGAATGTATTTTGTGACGGCTGGGCAGACTGGAGCGTACTGCTACCAGGTTTCGATCCCAGAGTCCTGTAATTTTGCAGCGAAAGGAAAGTACTCTAACCGCTGAGCCATTAGATCGCTGTTATAGCTAGTAAGTGAAGGAAAAGTGACAAAAAGCACCTCTGCTGCACTTTAATTCTTATCTCAAGGGGCTCTGTAACTGTCTTTATTGTAACAGAAATGGTAGTTGGTTGTGTTCTGGCAAGATCTTTCTACTATAGCTACTTGCTTTAACACACACACGCTTGCAAGCTCTTGGGCAGTATAACTTTAATACGTCTTTGGTCATTAGAACAATAACAAAGGTTTATTGTTAGCTTGGTGAAATTGATGAAGATAATGACTGAACTGCTTACTATAGAAACTAATATATTCACTGTTAGAGCATTAGGGCAGAATCCACATCATTCTCAACTGTCTCTATGCCAGTTCTATCACTAACTTTGGATTTGTGCACTTACTCCACGTCTGTGCACTAGATTATTATATTACGAGCAAGTAACCCGCCAAAACATGAGGCCTGGGGGGGGGGGGGGGGGGGGGGGGGGGGGGGGGGGGGGGGGGGGTGAGAAATAATTATGTTATGCTCTTTCTGCTGACTGTCCTGATGACGTCACCCCAGTGGTATTGTGGTCATTTCATTCCTTTTCAACTTCATTAGATCTTTGTAGTCAACCTTATCATCCCAATGGTCAATGCACCATGAAACAATCTTAAGGCCTGCGCGCCCGTGTTACTTTTAACTTTCACGGTGCAGTGCGTGTCGTTTCTGTATTTTCCCGAAAATGCACCAAGACAAGTTTGCAAGGCTTGCGCATTTTAATGTGTGTTTAATTTAGTTTTCACGGTGCAATGCGAACTGTTTCCGTACCTTCCCGAAAAGCTGGAGGGATTTTAAAAGATTATTCTTGGTTACAGACGCTTCGGCAAGACGCTTAGAGGATTGAGTCAGTCTTGACCACATGACACTTCAGACTCCTGGAGACTTATTATAGCCCACATGGGATGGAACCGGGTATCCCATGCACATGATAAACACCAGTATCCCTGTGCGTGGTCGAAAAATCAAACCAAACCAAACTTCCTTAAACAGATGATGTCTGACGTAATAAGACATCACATAAGGTTGCGTCATACCTTGTGAAAACTAGAAAAATGAAGGCAAACGTAGAAATACTGAGTTAAGCTTGCGCACCATCTAGCACTCACGTGTTCTCTAATTCTCTATAAAATGTAGCATGAATAAACATGCCTAAAAAATAATTGTAACTTCATTATTCAATACCATACTTGATCATCAGGCTGTACTGATACACATATAGCATCCTAGAGTAATTTATGAGAGAAATATATGTGGTTATATGAGAGAAATATATGTGGTGATATGAGAGAAATATATGTGGTTATATGAGAGAAATATATGTGGTTATATAAGAGAAATATATGTGGTTATATGAGAGAAATATATGTGGTTATATGAGAGAAATATATGTGGTTATATGAGAGAAATATATGTGGTTATATGAGAGAAATATATGTGGTTATATGAGAGAAATATATGTGGTTATATGAGAGGAAGCCCCGTGCTGTTCCCCAGGACTCTGTGACGAGATTTTTTTTTTCTTATCGTACGCCCGCTATTACTCGAGGCGAAATCTCTGGTTAATGTGTCTAACCTGAGACTGATTTTTACGTGAGTATCCTTTTTTCCCTGTACACTGACAGGTGTCCTCTCGCCATTCAGGCAGATACTCGCCGATTTCGGAGGTACCCATTAGAGCTGGGTCGGCTCAGCGCCATTCAGGTTATTCCAGTCCCTGGTCGAAGGCACTTCCTCAAATGTCTTCGCCAGGGCTCGAATTATTCCAGTCCAAGTCCCGGTCGACGACACCTCTTCAAATGTCTTCGCCAGGGCTCGAATTATTCCAGTCCAAGTCCCGGTCGACGACACCTCTTCAAATGTCTTCTCCAGGGCTCGAATTATTCCAGTCCAAGTCCCGGTTGACGACACCTCTTCAAATGTACTCGCCAGGGCTAGAACCTGGATCACACGATTGCCAGCGCAGTGTGGTAACCATTACACCAGCGCGGTTCCTTGTGATGAGATAAATAGATAATTGGACTACTGCTGCCTCAGGTAATGTCCAACAACGCGACTAATATGAGGTTGTGCAAGAGGCTGGCACCATCATCATGTCAAATAATTAGTTACAGAAACAACTGCTGCAAGAATATGTCAATGTTTGGTGCAGACTTCCTGCAAGGGGACAAGTTACAGCTGTGGCTCCATGTTCTGTACGGAACGAAAAGGTGATGATAATGATTGATAACGATGATGATAATGAAGACGACAACGACGATGATGATAATGATGACGACGGCGACGATAACGATGATGATTATAATGAGAGAAAACGACAACGAAGAACAAATAATGGGAGATATTCCAATAGTTTTCGGTAATGAGCTTCATCGGCAAGAAACATTGTGAGCGTTAAGGTAAATGTGTGTTCACGTGTGTTAAATATATTTTGAAAAAGGTCAAGCAAAATGGTTTCTGCCGTGACAATTTTTTACCCTGCACTTTGTTCAATCAAGAGAGAAAATTGCTCGTTCACAGGCTTCAAGAGTTTGGCGCCATTTGAGAACGTTGTCACATTCTACGCCATGGGTAATAGACGTAAATAAAGGTGGAATGATTGTGAAATATGAAAGATTGGATGAAGATTTTAAATAATAAGCTCATTAACTATCGAGAAAATGAAGAAGCAGCATAGAAGAAGTAGTGGAAATGATACGTGCATTAATTAACAAGAAGAAATGCCCGTCGTCTCTTTTTGCCTGTGTTCTACCTGACTTTTTCTCGATCGTGTGCCTTCCATTCATTTCTTCTTCTATGCTGCTTCTTAATTTTCTCGATAGTTAATGCACGCATTATTTAAAAAGCTTTATCCAATCTTTCACATCTCACAATCATTTCACTGTTTTTAATTAACAAGAAGAAATAGGAAAAGAAAAAGAAACTGAAGAATCACGAGTGAGACTGCAATGAGGAAGATAAAAAACCAGAAAGAAGATATTAAGAAACCGTAAAAAATAAAACAGAAGAGAATAAACAGAAGAAACAGAAAGAAGATAACAAGAAAACGTAGAGAAGACATGAATGAAACGATAAGAGAAAGAAAGAAAAATAGAAAAAAGGGGAGGGGGAACGAACGAACAAGGGAGTAAATGAGAAAGATAATGAAGAAGAGGACTAATACCATTATCTGATCAAAACCGTAATCTGACAGGCATAAATTGTTATCGAGATAAAGTAATTAGACATGATCACGATTTATATTTAAAATGAGTTAATACATTAGAAATAGCCAGATTGGATCGCCATATGATAGCTGTTATGATTAAAATTCATAACGGTTGTGTCGATATCATTTGGTAGCTCGACAGGGCTCCTTGTTTGTTTATTTTATACGGAGTCATTTATTAATACAGGAAGTGACGTCATGCCTCTAGGGTGAATTTGGCAGACGTGAAACTAAGAAGGCAGAGATCGTCTGCAAAGGGCTTCTACCATTGTGTGTCATGGCGAGTGGACGCATATGTTTGAGCTCCTGAAGATATCATTATTGTACATCCCTATGTTATTCCATCACTAGTACATCAAGATCTTCTGTGAGATGTATCTGGTAG
Source organism: Oreohelix idahoensis (assembly GCA_024509875.1). Lineage (NCBI taxonomy): Eukaryota > Metazoa > Mollusca > Gastropoda > Stylommatophora > Oreohelicidae > Oreohelix > Oreohelix idahoensis. The sequence goes on along the minus strand of JAMPIV010009429.1, from coordinate 190,219 downwards.
CTTTATTTTAAGGGAGTGTGGATTCTCAATGTCGAGTGTGGAAATATGAGTAATAAATTGTGGAAGATGAAAGGACAGCGTTTAATACATGAACGGACTGCCTAAAGTTTTATCGACGACTGCATATAATATGCCCTTTATATATTGAACTAAATTGTATTTCAAGTTGGAGCATCGTGACGTTTAAATAAATATGTATACTGTCCACTGCGTCCATTGTGGCTCAAAGAAGGGTGATTGAGGTTGGCTGGTTTCGGTATCTAGATGTTTGCTACCCTAGAAGTGAGCTAGGCTTACAGGAACCATCCTGTCATATAAAATTAACATTTTAAAGAAAAACGACACGTAACAATAGTCCCCAGGGCAGTTACGTCATTCAATTGTAAAATTGACCTGTTTTTATTTTAAATTTATCTTCCAGCGCTTCATCAGCAGCCTCAGTTATTTATACAAACATTATTTTTTAGGTAGACACTTTCGTGTGGGAGTGAAGAGTTAGAGACACTATACTAGGTCCAGCTTTTTTAGATGGGGTGGTTATTTTCATTCCTCCCTGCCTTTGCTTTCCTTAACTCAATAGCAGTCACCTACTCATTTACAGCTGGATAAACTGTAGTGTGACACTACCAGGTATCGATCATGAAACCCACAAGTTATAACCTTTCTGTGAAACGTGACTATACCTAAAACCACCACTGCCTTTAGGCCCTCTGGCAGTGCTCGAAATGCCCAAAGATCTCTAACCAATTGTCTGCTGTTTATTTTAAAACGGGCATACAGACTGTGAGATTTGTGTATGGATGTAGAAAACTATGAATGAAGACAAGCAACAAGAAATCGAAGAAGACGCTGAATTAAGAAACTACGCCGACAAGTTTAGATAACTGCTGACATGAACCAGACAAGCACCATTGGAACAAGAAATCGAAGAAGACGCTGAAGATGGATTAGACAGACATTGAGAAAACTTGTTGATATCATTTCTAGACAATCCCTGTTATGAAATCCTCAGGTTAAGCGAGGAAGACCAAAGAACACGTGGAATAGAGAACTAGAGACAGGCATGAAGGGGATTAAGAAAACATGTTGTAGTGGGTTTGATGGTATTGTATGGTTGATGTTACCTAGTGTGATGCATGAGGTCAGCTGTGAAGGCTCCTGAGATAAATGTAAATTTACAAAGCCCTTCTTGCTTTTAAACACATATTTTTTTACTAATGATATTAAAAATTTTCATTTTTAAGTTTATATTGTTCTGAAATTTTTGATATTAAAATTTTCTTTAAGTTTATTTGTTCTGAACCAAGGTTTTATTTTGGTCAGAACATATGAAAGGTTTTGAAATTATGAATGAAATGCATGAATATATGTCATAATAAAATAGAAAATGTGTACATATGTATTTCAAATGACTGGTTAATAGTAATTATCTTAAGATAGTCCCAGGAGAACTTATTACTAGATATGCTGTTGGGGTGGTATCATCACTCCCTGTCTATGACTACCAAACATTGTCCAATTAATGATGGGAGTAATACAAGTTTTATTTCCCAAAATTTTTGTGGGTTCTAGTGATGGTAATATAGTTGGTGTGTTAGTTAGTAAATAAGTTGGTGAAGGTCCAGCAGGCCAGACGCTCACGTATCTTGACTGAGTAGTTCTGGTGCTGGAATCTGGTGGCCCCACCTCTCCGTGCTTGGGGGCAATATAAGGCTGCTCTGACAAAATACTAGACTGCACTGGTCCACACTTGTATATATCAACACAGCATTTGACACCACTTTGGTGCCAAACAGAAACTCACACTTCTGCAACAAAAGTATTGGGTCATGTGTCAGAACTCTACCTCCTGAGCCACTTCTGCACACAACACTACACAACAACACCACATAGACGGGGTCAGATCTCTCTGACCATACAGCACATCTTACCAAGTTGGTTTCACATAGTACTAGTTCCCCAAGACTACATATTCTGAAATATGTTCATTAGCTTCCTGCTATTGAATAAGATAGGTGATATGTTCCACTGATCTCAACACTTGATCCGCCCTTCATAATCCTTGCTGGCGTTTATGTATTTTGTTTGTCTCTAGACCCTGAACTTGGGCTGGGGATCTAGAGCGAATCCTTACTTGTTGTAAGGGATAGATTTTGATATGGCAGTATCAAATCACTCGAAACATTAAACAATATTAAAATATACAAAGAAATGCTTTCAGTCTTACCAGAATTATGAATAGAGAACACAGTTATATTCTAGCAAAACTCAGCTGAGCTGCTGGCTCTAGTATGGCGTCCCTCTAAATATTGCAATTAGCTTCTGGGAACTACACCACTGAAGAATTACTGTGTCTACTACTGGACAATTTATGTTGAATGGCAAAAATGCGCGTCTGTGCGCCGATAATATGATTATCTGTGGCCAATCACCGACTTTCCCCCTTTCAAATTTCAAACCTCCTACCAAAAGTCAATTCAGTCATACCTCAGTCAAGTATGTATTATTGTCTGTTGGTCCGTCTGTCTCTACTTGCTTTTTCATAAAAAAACACGCTTGGTTCTACATGCCTTTCTACACGAATCGGTCTCTAGAGTTATTTTTAGCCACAATTTTCCACTATTTCCCCCTCTCTTTCATTCCAACTAGATTTTAGCACTTGAGTCTCAAGGCCGCAATTTTTGAAAATTAGTGACATTTTTTTAACAGTGCAGTCGCTCGTCTGTTATGAACAACACAGTCTTTTGTCAATATCTTCATTATTATCTATCCGTCTGTATAAATGAAAGCATATTATTTCTCTGCTCAAGATGGGCTATCAGACTAGCTAGGTTTTATATTCCTAACATTATTATTAAGAAAAAGTTACTTTTTCAAGGTTAGTTGTTGTTTTTTTTTTTTGAAATATGTTCGAGCATCTTCTGTAATGCGTTTGCCGCTGAATTCAAATAAAAGGACTAAGTATCGTAAAAGCGTCCAAGAAATGACTGTTGCGTATAATAGCTAAGGTCCCTTTTGTCCATTTCTTTACATTGTGTCAACTTGGGGACGTGAATTTTTTTTTTCCTTTCCCCACCAATTGCGTCTTTTTAGCCTTGCTAGTTTCAAGCACGTGTTCAGTCATATTTTTTCTTTTTGATCTCCGTTCCCTCCCGTCTCCAAGGGTAAACGTTTTGTCTTCACGTCTAACAAGTTAGTTTCCATGGCGGGTAGTGAACCGCGGCATGGGCGATCATGTCTTCTAGTAGCTTACGCATTATTTTTATCCCTACATTTTATCTTTGGAGATATTTTAACGTTGTATCACGGTTAAATTTATCACACATCTCCCCACTTGAAAACATGCCTACGGCAAGTTCCAAAACCAGTGATACACATAGATAAAATTACTCCTCACGCCTACCACTACTCTAATTTTGATCACAGGGGTGCCGACTGAGGAAATCTGCACCGACATTCAATGACCCTGGGATGTACTCAATACTAAACTGATAAGGTTGCAGTAATAAAGACCACCTCAACAATCTTGCGTTTTCATGCTTAGCCTGAGATAAGAATACTAGGGGCTGATGATCCGTCTGGACCACAAAAGTCCTACCATACAGATAGATTTGAAACTTCTTTATTGCCCAGATTAACGCTAAACATTCTTTTTCGCTTGTGGAATATCCTTGCTCCGCCTTATTCAATTTGCGGCTTGCATAAGCGACTGGGTTCAGTTCCCCATCAGGTGAAGATGATCTTTGCAACAAAGCCGCCCCGAGTCCTACATTACTTGCATCTGTTCTTACGACAAAGTCCTGTGTCAAATCAGGCAGTTTGAGAATAGGCTTGCTAGTGAGTTTTTCCTTTAACTCTTGGAACGCTAATTCACATTGCGCAGTCCAAACTATTTTATCTGGATGTCCCTTGCGAGTCAAATCAGTCAGAGGAGCACATATTGAGTTAAAATTTTTGATATATTTTTGGTAAAAACCACATAACGACACGAATGATCGCACGTCCTTTTTTGTTTGTGGTCTAGGTGCTCTCTGCAGTTTTTCCAAGTTCTTGGGGTCAGGGGTCATGTTGCCCTGATATACAGTGTGTCCCAAGAATTCCAACTCTTTGCATCCAATACAACATTTTGTTGGCCTAGCAGTTAAGTTCGCCTCCCTAAGCCTATCAAATAACATTTTTAGGGAGTCAATGTGTTCTTCAAATGTCTCTGTGGCGACGAGAATATCATCCATGAAATTCGTGATACATGGGTTATTCAGGGGATCCAACAATTTGCGCATCATCCTTGAAAATACACTCGGAGCATTTTTCAGTCCGAATGGTAGCATGTTGAATTCATAATGTCCATCCGAAGTGCTAAAAGCCAAATAAGGTCTCACTTCAGGCTTCACTGGAATCTGGTAATAGCCTTTACTAAGATCCACCTTTGAAAAGTATTTTGCCTTGTTTAATCTGGCAAATAACTGTTTTGTGTCTGGTAATGGGTCCACTTGTCCTTCTGTGACAGCATTCAGTTTCCTGTAATCTATGCACAGTCTGTGTTCCCCAGACGGTTTTCTCAACAAAACTACACTGGAGCTAAAAGATGATTCACTGTGTGAAATAATCCCCTCCTTCAACAAATAATCTATTTCTTCTTTCAATGCCTTCTCCTTCGCGAACGGAATAGAATAGGCTCTCATACAGATTGGGTTTGAGTCTACCAGTTTCATGTCATACTGTAGCAAATTTGTATGTCCTGGTTTATCTGTTAATACATCTGTATGTTCCTCCAGAACCTGTTGAACTCTCTCCCTCTGGTTTTTAGTCAGGTGCTTACTGACTTTTACCTGTGCTGCTGTTTCACAAGGATGTAATGGGTATTCATGTGAGGTGAGTGGTTCCTTTTGCATTTGAGTTGCGATAGCCAAGGTCAGTAAGGGGGTGCTTTCCTGGAGTGGTCTGTCCAGATACTTCTTTAAAAGGTTTACATGATAAACTTTCTCCTTCCCCTTTTTGTCAATTTTATAGTTTGTTCTAGACACCTTCTCTAGAACCGTATATGGACCTTGCCATCCAATTTGTAATTTATTCTGGCTACCGGGTAGTAGAAGCAGCACCTTCTCTCCCACAGCTAGTTCTCTGTCCTTTGCCTTCCTATTAAAATATGCTGCATGTTTCTTCCTGGCTTGTTTCAAATTATCATTTGCCAGTTTCCATCCAGCTTTCAAACGAGTGGTCAGTTCGTTCACGTATTGATAAGATGAGGTAACAGTCTCCTCTGCCTTCTCATCTGTCCAGGTCCTTAATAAAGCTTCTAATGGACCTTTTATGGGTCTCCCAAATAGCAGAGTTGCGGGAGCCATCCCGGTTGAACTATGTGGTACCTCCCGATACGCAAACAACGCGGCGGGCAGGAATTGATCCCACAGATCCGGTTTTTCGTGTGCCAGCTTCCTCAGGATAGAAATGAGAGTCCCATTGAACCTCTCTACCTGGCCGTTCCCTTGTGGATGGTACGGACTACAATGAAAGTGTCTGGCTTGAAATAGCTTAAAAACTTCTTCCGTTAGTTTCCCCTTGAACTGTGAGCCATTATCAGTCAAGATTTGATGCGGGAATCCTAATCGGGTGAATATTGTAAGTAGTGCCTCTGCTACATGTTTTGAATCAATTGATGGCAGGGCTACCGCCTCTCCCCACATAGAACAAGTGTCCACCAGAGTAAGGATGTAACTGTTCCTCCTCTTGGTCCGAGTGAGAGGTCCCACAATATCCACTGCAACCCTCTCAAAAGGTGTTCCCACTATGGGCATTTCCCCTAGAGTTGCAGGAGCAGTCCAATGCTTTGGAGCTACCCGTTGACATTCTGGGCAGGATTTGACATATCTTTTTATATCCTCCGTTATCCCTGGCCAGAAGTAATGACAAGCTATACGCTGTCCTGTGGCGCTGATCCCCATGTGACCACTGAAGGGAATCGCATGCCCGAGTTCCATCACTTTATCCCTATATGAAGTGGGAAGAACCAGCTGGTTGTGACCATTTGTTCCAGTTCCGGCCTTCCTATATAATAGTTTGTTCTTCATAAAGTATTCTCCCTTGCTTGGAGGTGTGTGGCATTTGGGCAATTTTTTGAAACATGGCTTAAGGGTCTTATCCTCAGCCTGCGCCTTCCTCATCTCCTCTGGATGAGCATTTATAGGTTCACCTTCTTCCTCCTTTTTCTGTGACCTGGTCTGCACTGTCGCCATGATCACAGGTCTCTCGGGATTCCCCAAGAAGACGTATCTACACCCCAATATCAGAGGGTAGATTGGTTCATCTATCACTGCTGCTCTGATTTCTCCTTCCACATAGCGAGTTTTCACCGTTATCCTTGCGATGGGAAGTGTCATGAGTGGTATGTCCTTAGTCGCCCCTTGTATTTCCACTGTTTCTGTGGTATACTGACTTGGGTCCACTAGGCTAGACTTCACAACTGAATCATAATCCAAACCTGTATCATAAAGGCACCTTGTGGTGACCCCATTACAAATAACATCCTCACAAACTGGGGGGTGATAAGGTTCCTGCTGTCCATTAGGATTAACCTTTAATCTTTGAGTCCCCGACTTCATTGCAGCAATGTTTGAAGGTTTCCTTCTACAAAATTCGGTGTTATGGTTATCTTTCTTGCACCATTTGCACCATCTTTTTCCTTGGTTAAACGGTTTTCTTTCATTGTATTTTTGGTCATTGAACTGTGAGTTTCTGTCACGATAGTCATTTCTTGGCCGTTCAAGGTTTGTCCTACCTTTATTACCCTGTTCTCTATTATCAAATTTATTAAATTGCTGTGGAGCTTTAAAATTGTCTATGTGCTTCTTTTTAGCACCACTTACCTCTGCCTGGGCTGCCTGATACCTCTCAGCGACATTTAAAACCTCCCCCAACCTCTCTGCACCTTGTTCCATGAGAAATTTTCTCAAGTCTGGAGCCATGGACTCTCTCAATTGCTCTATCATGATCATCTCTTTAAGATCTTGGGTCTTCCCCAGAGCAGTCCATTTCTCCAAATAGGTTTCCAGTCTGGCAGAGAATTGGTGGTATGTCTCCCCAGACGACAGTTTGGCATTTCTAAATTTCTTACGATAAAATTCACCATTTTTTTTCGTATCTTAACAACAAAGCCTGCTTTAACATGTCATAATTGTCTTGGTCTTCTCTGTTCATTTTTGCGAAGACTTCATAAGAAGTACCTCTCAGTCCCTGTGATAACTTTAAACTCCACCTCTCTCTCTCTAACCCATATGTAGTAGCTAATAATTCAAAACGACTGAGGTACCCCTCTATGTCATCGTCTTTCTCAACAAAATGGTCTAAATGAAACCCCATAGCTGATGTTGAGGCTCCCTGACTAGGCGTAGCATCTGAGGCAAAAGGGCTGGCACCATTTTCAGGAGCATGGCCTTGTAATTCCAGCTCCCTTAGTCGTAATTCGTGCTCCCTTTGCAACCTTCTATCTTCTGCCTCCCTTTGCTGTCGTTTTTCTTCTGCCTCCCTTTCGGCAGTCAATCGTTTATCTTCTGCCTCAATCTGCAGCCTCTTAAGTTCTCTATCAGCCTCAATTTGTAACCTCTTCTCTTCAGCTAACCTCCTATCTTCCCTTTCAATATACTTGTCACATTCTGCAGTTACGTATTGAATTAAACCCTGACCATCCATTCCCATATCCTTCGCCGTTAGCACAGCAGCTGATCTGAACTTTGCCAGCTCCGCCATACTTTTTAGACAATTTAGCAATGAGCAAGATAAATCTCTAACCAATTAATAACTAAAGTAATTCTAATTAATTAATTAATCAATTAACTACCACTGGCTGTGAAGATTCACCAACTTTTATTTTAAGGGACACTTTTAATTTTTACAATTTGTCCCCCTAATTTAATTCTCCCACCAGGAGATCCTAATATTACTGATAAGCTAATTATCCCTGGACAAGACCCCAATATATGTAGTGGGTTTGATACTGTATGGTTGATGTTACCTAGTGTGATGCATGAGGTCAGCTGTGAAGGCTCCTGAGATAAATGTAGCTGTGAATTTACAGAAGGCCCTTCTTGCTACCACTTACGACCTCACACATATCTTTTTTACTAATGAATGTGGCTACGTTAAAAATCTAGGGTACTGATATGTAATGTGTTGTGGTAGATTACATACACACACACACACACAGATATTTAATAAGTCTAATAATATTAATAAAATTTATAACACACTGAACTAACTCAAGCTGTTTAAATTTTTGATATTAAATTTTCTTTAAGTTTATTTGTTCTGAACCAAGGTTTTATTTTGGTCAGAACATATGAAAGGTTTTGAATTTATGAATGAAATGCATGAATATATGTCATAATAAAATAGAAAATGTGTACATATGTATTTCAAATGACTGGTTAATAGTAATTATCTTAAGATAGTCCCAGGAGAACTTATTACTAGATATGCTGTTGGGGTGGTATCATCACTCCCTGTCTATGACTACCAAACATTGTCCAATTAATGATGGGAGTAATACAAGTTTTATTTCCCAAAATTTGTGTGGGTTCTAGTGATGGTAATATAGTTGGTGTGTTAGTTAGTAAATAAGTTGGTGAAGGTCCAGCAGGCCAGACGCTCACGTATCTTGACTGAGTAGTTCTGGTGCTGGAATCTGGTGGCCCCACCTCTCCGTGCTTGGGGCAATATAAGGCTGCTCTGACAAAATACTAGACTGCACTGGTCCACACTTGTATATATCAACACAGCATTTGACACCACTTTGGTGCCAAACAGAAACTCACACTTCTGCAACAAAAGTATTGGGTCATGTGTCAGAACTCTACCTCCTGAGCCACTTCTGCACACAACACTACACAACAACACCACATAGACGGGGTCAGATCTCTCTGACCATACAGCACATCTTACCAAGTTGGTTTCACATAGTACTAGTTCCCCAAGACTACATATTCTGAAATATGTTCATTAGCTTCCTGCTATTGAATAAGATAGGTGATATGTTCCACTGATCTCAACACTTGATCCGCCCTTCATAATCCTTGCTGGCGTTTATGTATTTTGTTTGTCTCTAGACCCTGAACTTGGGCTGGGGATCTAGAGCGAATCCTTACTTGTTGTAAGGGGTAGATTTTGATATGGCAGTATCAAATCACTCGAAACATTAAACAATATTAAAATATACAAAGAAATGCTTTCAGTCTTACCAGAATTATGAATAGAGAACACAGTTATATTCTAGCAAAACTCAGCTGAGCTGCTGGCTCTTGTATGGCGTCCCTCTAAATATAGCAATTAGCTTCTGGGAACTACACCACTGAAGAATTACTGTGTCTACTAATGGACAATTTATGTTGAATGGCAAAAATGCGCGTCTGTGCGCCGATAATATGATTATCTGTGGCCAATCACCGACTTTCCCCCTTTCAAATTTCAGTCATACCTCAGTCAAGTATGTATTATTGTCTGTTGGTCCGTCTGTCTCTACTTGCTTTTTCATAAAAAAAACACGCTTGGTTCTACATGCCTTTCTACACGAATCGGTCTCTAGAGTTATTTTTAGCCACAATTTTCCACTATTTCCCCCTCTCTTTCATTCCAACTAGATTTTAGCACTTGAGTCTCAAGGCCGCAATTTTTGAAAATTAGTGACATTTTTTTAACAGTGCAGTCGCTCGTCTGTTATGAACAACACAGTCTTTTGTCAATATCTTCATTATTATCTATCCGTCTGTATAAATGAAAGCATATTATTTCTCTGCTCAAGATGGGCTATCAGACTAGCTAGGTTTTATATTCCTAACATTATTATTAAGAAAAAGTTACTTTTTCAAGGTTAGTTTTTTTTTTTTTGAAATATGTTCGAGCATCTTCTGTAATGCGTTTGCCGCTGAATTCAAATAAAAGGACTAAGTATCGTAAAAGCGTCCAAGAAATGACTGTTGCGTATAATAGCTAAGGTCCCTTTTGTCCATTTCTTTACATTGTGTCAACTTGTGGACGTGAATTTTTTTTTTCCTTTCCCCACCAATTGCGTCTTTTTAGCCTTGCTAGTTTCAAGCACGTGTTCAGTCATATTTTTTCTTTTTGATCTCCGTTCCCTCCCGTCTCCAAGGGTAAACGTTTTGTCTTCACGTCTAACAAGTTAGTTTCCATGGCGGGTAGTGAACCGCGGCATGGGCGATCATGTCTTCTAGTAGCTTACGCATTATTTTTATCCCTACATTTTATCTTTGGAGATATTTTAACGTTGTATCACGGTTAAATTTATCACACATGTAAAGACCTTGAGCAGACGGCACGGGACAGGGAGACTTGGCATAAGTTTGTTGAAGACTTGGCATAAGTTTGTTGAAGACTTGGCATAAGTTTGTTGAAGACTTGGCATAAGTTTGTTGAAGACTTGGCATAAGTTTGTTGAAGACTTGGCATAAGTTTGTTGAAGACTTGGCATAAGTTTGTTGAAGACTTGGCATACGTTTGTTGAAGGCCTATGCTCGTTTGGGAGCTGACAGGTGAAAGAAGATGAATGTGGTATAGTTCTTTCATCTCAAGCATACCAAGAAACATCTACTAGAGACATGTCACGTGAACATAGAAGAAACCAGACAAGGGTTAGTTACGTTCATTGATCCTATTTGACACTATGATACCGTGTACTAGGGGTGGACCGAAGGTGATCGAGCCCCGGGATAAAAATGATCATCGGCACGGGACATGAGACATGTTACAATGGTCTTATAGTAGAAATACCAAGATACCAGGAACACCATAGGTCAGAGGTTCCCAGCTTGGGGTCCGCGGTCGCCGAGGGGGCCGTGACTAGTACTGAGGGGGTCCGTAATGTACTGAAAAATATTAAAATCAAATCAAATGAAATCGACCGAACAGGAACAAGAAACGCAGTCGCCCCATTTTCAGCTCTCGTCCATGTGAAAAGTAAATACAGGTACAGGTTTAATGTGGAGCTAGACCTGCAGCTCCAAATATCGTGCCTGGGATCAGGCATTCGGAAGCTTACGGCTGCCTGCGAAACATCCACCATTCCAATGAAATGTTAATTGTTTCAAAGTGATTACTGAAGAATTATAAATAAATATATATAATTTTTACTACGTCATATTTTTAGATCACCTGACCTTTAATAAATGCACACTAATTTTTACTATGTAATAAACTCTCAGATCTGTAATAAATGTACAATTTACCGAATATAAAACTAACCATGTAAATTGTATTTTTTTCTAATGGGGACCGCATACGTCCAGCATACTTGTTAAGGGGGCTGCGATCTACAAAGTGTTGGAAACCTCTGCCGTAGTTTATGAGGGCCCATTATTTTACAATACATTGTTTAGGCCAGAGGTTTTCAAACTTTTTTGGTCCGCGGCTCTCTTGACCTGTGCATAAATCACCGCGGCTCCTCCCTATACTATATATTATATAGAAGCAATTGTACCCAAAAAGATATTAATGACTTCTGAATGTGCATATTTTACATCTGATACAAATTGGGGGGGGGGGGGGGGGGAGGGGGGGGGGGGTAAATAAGTTAAGTTTCGGACACAAAATAAATAAGACTGTATTTATTTTGTAAGTGAAAAACTAAATTAATTTAATCAACTTACGAAGATCTATATTTATTGATAGACCTTGGCTCATAATATCGAGCCCAACACTTTTCCCAAGCCACCGCGACGCCCTTAGCCGAGGGCCGCGACGCCCCTGGGAGCCGCGACGCACAGTTTGAAAACCTCTGGTTTAGGCATACATTCGTCCTTCAACAAATTCTTTCATCATAACGTCTTTCACTCCTTGCACCACTTTTCATTACAATTTCTTTACTTCCCGATCCCAACACAGTGTCATTACCCTTAGATTTTAGAGACACAAACACGGTTTTTCCATGTTCTCAATCATTGTTTCCCTATAATCTCCTTAGCCTAATTAAATTTCTGAGCAAACAAGATGCCTTGAGCTGTAAGCTGGTTTTCCCCCCGACATCGAGCTCAGCAGCTGATGCTGATTTTCATTGGTTGAAGTGTAGTGTAGACATGAGTTGCATACAGCAATAGTAATATAACATAGACATGAAGTGTTGATAGCAGCTGCAATGTAGCTTGGCACGAAATGTACACAGAAGTTTTAATGTAAGATAGACTGGAAGTGTACACAGCAGTTTTAATGTAAGATAGACTGGAAGTTGACAAAGTAGTTTTAAATGTAAGATAGACTGGAAGTGTACACAACACTTGCAATGTAGCATAAATATGAAGCTTAGATGGCGGCTGTAATGCAGCATAGACAGGAAATGTACACAGTAAATGTAATGTAGCTAGGCATGATGCGTACACATTAGCTATAATTTAGCATAGACAGGAATTGCACACAACCGTTGCAGTAGCATACATACATAAAGTAGCACATAAGGAAGGGAAACCCGAGGCCTGTAAACAGTAAATTAATATTAGACAAACATAAAGGTATGTTTTCAGGCACTCGTAAGAAATAAAGAAGTAGAACACTTGGACAACAGAAAAACAACAGACGTGAGTGGCTTACCCAGGGTTCGAACCCCATACCTTCCGTACGACAACTCCGCCTAGCTATCAAGCGAATCACACTGACCCCACGGCCAGCTAGGCATCCCCAAAAAAAGATGCTTTACTGGCTATTTATCAGTACGAAACACACAAGATAACACCGGAAGTATACAGTGGGCAACTCATACTTCTTTATTTAAAAACCACTCACGTCTGTTGTTTTTCTGTTGTCCAAGTGTTCTACTTCTTTATTTAAATGAGTTGCCCACTGTATACTTCCGGTGTTATCTTGTGTTTCTTACTGATAAATAGCCAGTAAAGCATCTTTTTTTTGAGGATGCCTAGCTGGCCGTGGGGTCAGTGTGATTCGCTTGATAGCTAGGCGGAGTTGTCCTACGGAAGGTATGGGGTTCGAACCCTGGGTAAGCCACTCACGTCTGTTGTTTTTCTGTTGTCCAAGTGTTCTACTTCTTTATTTCTTACGAGTGCCTGAAAACATACCTTTATGTTTGTCTAATATTAATATACATAAAGTAGACGCAGCAGTTGCATTGCATCATAGACTTGAAGTGTAGACATCAGCTGCAATGCAGCATAGGCACAAAATGTACATAGCAGCTACAATGCACCATAGACATCAGTTGCAATATAGCAAAGACATGAAGTGCACATAGCAACAGCGTTGTAACGTAGACAGGAATCGCACTGAGCAAATACAATAGCATATACATGAAGTCCACACAGCAACTGCATTGCACCATAGACGTAATGTGCTCATAAGCATGCAGTACCCCCAATAGATGTAGTGCTGTTTAGACATAAAGTACATTCACCAGTTTTAGTGCAGCTTAAACACAACGTATATACAGCAGTTGTAATACGGCATAAATGTAACGTACACATAAACTCCGTTTCTACCCTTTAATTAAATTTCACAACGTTTATTTCACTGGCAAGTAACTTGTCACGAAGTAACGGCAAAGAACTATGGTGTGCAATTACTGTCTCATGTCCTGAGAACAGCACCGTTTCTTTAATTTTCCGTTTTTTCTTTTCCATTTTCTTCCACCTTTCATCTTCCACCGACATTATAAGCATGTGAGCACGTGGAAATTATATTTTTTTTAAACACAGTTATAAAATCTGAAGACACATGACTGAATTCAAAATACAAAAACTGTTGCCAGGACTCGAAAGCAGAACGTTTAGTCTCAAGGTAAGCGTTTCAACCACGAAACCAATGAGCGCCTTGGAGTGGAATTTTTTTCTTTTTAATTGAACCTTCTTCCCTTACCCCTAAAGACGTAGAATCATAAATATAGCATGGTGTACCGATATACGTACAGGAGTGAACAGTTACTCTTTATGTTTACATTTTTATATCCTCATTTGCATCCAGTGGCGGATCTACATTTTGGGGGTCATGAAGCTTGAACTCTTGAAGGGGCCCTTTTATCCAAAATAAAAAAACTTTCGGGACGGGAAATAAACGTATTATAGAGAAGACTGGACTTGGGAACCCTGAAGCTCAAGCTTTATTAGCTTTATGGTAGATCCACCTCAGGGAGCAGCGTTAGCGCAATGGTTAGTGTATTGGCTTCCTAGCTCGGTGGTCCATGGTTCGATCCCCAGTTGAGGTGGGATTTATTAGACCGCAAACGGCTCCGGGGTCGACCCAGCCTCATGAATTGGGTACCAGAACAACTGTGGGAAGGTTAAGGCGGCCGGGGTGATGCTGACCACATCACCCCTAGTGTGCCGATGGTCAAGAAAATACGGGCCTAACACCGTAATCCCAATATGACTCAATAGGTGTGTAACTGGATCCTAGATCCATCTCTGCTTGTATCTATTAGATATACATGAAATAAATATCAAAAACAACTAGCAATAACTGCTAATTGACAAATACATTTCTTCTCCGAGATTCCCAGAAACGAAACAAAACAAAATAGAATCTAAAACTGCTATTAAACTGACGTGTAAGAGATAACAAAAACTTACTGTGTCACGGGTTGCCTCCCCTTAGCTCTGCATTGATGGTCCAGCAAGGGCCAAAACTTAAAGTATCTAATGTGGGTCTTTAAAGGTATCTACCTTCGCACACGATCACCCTTGGCACAGATGCAAATAGAAGGATGATGATGCTTCTACCTTGAAGGAGTTTTCACAGGATATTCAGAAATCAAGAACAATGCTGAATGTGTCTTAGCACAGTTAAGTTATTATCTGCCCGACAACTTTTATGAAGAGATATTTTGTATGATTTAGCTCGTTCAAGCAGCCAACTGATTTAATTCAGTGAAATCTTAATTTAGTAGCTCTATCTTAAGTGTATTTAAGGTGGCTGCGACATACGGGTACAGTACACTCAAAAGGATTAAATCAGCGATAAATTTGTATATATCCAAAAAACAAATTTAAAAATCAATTATATTTAACAGTGTAAAATAAAAAATTCTTTAAAAAACAGGTAATCATCACAGGGTGATTTTATGGATCTTGAGGGAATAGTCTGAAGGTTCACTTGGCAGCTTTTAAGTTTGTACGTAGCTGCCAGTAAGTTTGTAGGTTTATGCTCCAGCCGATGGTTGGTTCTTTGCAGGTTGTGGACTGATGCACTCTCGTCACTGGTCAAGTCTGGATGTTGTAACACATTCCAAGAAATATCAGGGAGTAATCACAAAGCTGGTCCAACGTCTTCAAGGCCCGTCTGGTGATGGTGTACAACCCACCCTAAAATCTCTTTAGGAATACTGACTCCTGACTCAAAGAAATAGTTAAGGCAACTTGTTTAAAATCCCTCTTACATGCGGTCAGGGGTATTACTTTACACTAGGCTCCCACATTGACTTTGTGTTCAGATTCCTAGGATTTCGGCTTTCCGTGTTAATGTAGGTAGAGTTTTCCTGGGATATAAGTCCACAAGATACTCAAACAAGGTCCGGTCCGAAAAATAGAATTTTGATCCTATTCTTTATTCTGGCTAGCTAGCTGTCTTCTTGACGACGTGAATTTCACAGTGTTCTAAATCGGCAAAAGTGTCAGATTATATTGCAGCTTTCGTCACACGCACGTGGTTGTTATTATCTGACAAGGCCCCAATCAAAAGTGTTGTTTACAACATCTAGAATTGTCCAGCCAATTGTATTCAATCATGCTTGTTATGTTAACTTTCCTCATGGAATTTTCTGTGTGACTCGTACGCTTGTGAAATTCAAACGGTCACTCTCCATATAAGATAGTGTGATTTTCCATCTAGGATTATCTCATTTACAACTCACAACTTCCGGAATTTATTACTGATCACATCTTCGCGGAAGCTATTACAACATTCCGTGTTTCAGGTGCGTTTCTACAATATGTCACCACCTGGATAATTTACTGCCCTGTACCTGTGCAAACAAACATTCATCGTGTGACCATCTGGGTTGTGTTCTCTCCACGAGAGAAATTAGGAAATCACAATAGCCAAATCAGCGATAAGCAACTCGCGGGGCGATCTACGTGTTAATCCGACGCGCCCATGTTTGGTACACGAGCATTTTACCAATATGACTGCCGGTCAATATTGCGTCATCTGTCTACACCCTCAGCCGGGATGATCAGGTAAACAGACACGACGAATTATTACAGTGTCACAGAATTATTAAGTCGATCTCTTTTCCTCTCCGGCAGTATTTAGTTACATTTTTCGAGTGAACTAAATTACGTGCTTTTCTGTGGTCGGCACATTTTCTTTCCCTGCTATCAAGCAGATATTTAGTACTTTCAAATCATCTTACACTCCTCTCAGTGATAAGTCGTCATTTCTGTTTGTTTACCCGTTCATCCCTGTTGGAAAAGGAGACGGATGAGATAATATTAACCGACAATCATGTTGAAACATTTCGGGTGTGCCCGACATCAGGCTACGGATTAGCAATAAAATCGCCCAGCAAATTTGTTTAATCGCTGAAAAGGCTGATGTGCCTTCCTCGACCAGATGGGTAAACGAAGAATTTTGTTTGCGCAAGCGGCGGGTAGTTAGATTACTCGCCTGCGCGACACATTTCTGGACAGACAAGTATGACATAATCGTTTCTGGTACACCTTGTTACAAAGACATTACTTTTAATGAAAGTAAGATGTTATATTTGAGAAAACATTGTCGAGAAAGGATCGGATGTTTTCATTCCATATTTGGGAGGCATAACCTTTGCAGTAACGCGCAGAAGTGTCCATGTGGAAATCATTTGAATTACCCCACAAAACACGCATGTTTGAAACGATTGGCAGACATTCGGAATGAAGGCACGACACCCCTTCCGATTGAAGCCCTGCTTAACATCGTAACAAACAAATGCGGGGGAAGAGAGGCAATATAACCTGAAACTTTAGCCAGGTTAGAACACTGTGAAAATTCACCTCGCGCCAAGAAGACAACAAGACTTTGCCAGAGTTAAGAATAGGGGCAGATTTCATTTATCGGACCGGACTTGTTTAAACTTCTTAAGGATTTAAGAGCCCAGGAAAACACTACCATTATTAACGAGGAAAACCGGAATCTGAGGAAACTGTAACACAGTCAAAAGTGGGAACTTATTGCTAAAATAACAACATCCCAGACCACGTGTAAAAGGCATCGTCAAACTGCCCTAAACTTTTTCTCTGAGCCAGCAGTCTGGGAGCCTAAAGATTGGCGTAAGTTATACATTTTAAAATCTATATTTTGCATCATTAACATGTGAACTAATATGTATATATTGACAAGTGAATATTAATATGTGAAAATTGCTAGTTGATGTCCAAGTCAATCGAGGCTGGCAACCTCAGCAAATAGAATGATGATTTCATGAACCACCACTGCCAGGGCGGGTGGCTGCTTTATTGCAAGTTTCTTATAAAGAACCAAAAGCAGAGGTAGTCCCAAGTTCCATATGGAGCAGGGAGGGAATGATGAAAGAAATGATGTGCATACTTGTTATATTATTAACCTTTTCCAGCAGTATAAATGTAAAACATATTCACTCTAAATGTAATGAAAGTTTCAACCTTGTCAACCAGTGTAAATGTAAAACATATTCACTCTAAATGTAATGAAAGTTTCAACCTTTTCAACCAGTGTAAATGTAAAACATATTCACTCTAAATGTAATGAAAGTTTACAACCTTTTCAACCGATGTAAATGTAAACATATTCAAACTATATTGTTAACATTTTTAACTAAAATTAAATATAAAATTGTTCATTTTAAATGTAAAGATAGTTTTTCGCCCACTGGGATTAAGATTAATTCTCAGAGAGGATAAAAGTTCTGAGATAGATGGGGTGGTGGAATAAAAAGAGGGGGCCCATAAGTATGTGTCAGGAAACTCAATACTCAGAGGGTATTCGTTTCTCTTCTTTTGCCATGCTAGTTGGTGGTACCAGTTGAGGGTGCTATTTCTGGAACAAGTGAGGGTATAAGTGGCCTGAAGTCGACGCTATACACCATCGTCAGACGGGTCTTAGAGACGCAGGACCATCTTTGCAGTTACTCCCTGATCCTACTTAGAACGGTGCTGCAACTCTTAAACCTTGACCAGGGACTCGAGTAATCCAGTCATCTATCTGCAAAGACCCAAACATCAGCGGGAGCAGAAACAACTATTGGCAGCTAAGTAAAACTTAAAAGCTGCCAAGTGAACTGTCCATTTCGAAAACCATAACATCACACTGTGATGAATACTTTTTCCCAAACAATTATTCATTTCTTATAACTGTTAAACATAATAAACTATTAAATTTGTTACTTGTATAAAGACAAATCTAAAGTTGATTTAATCATTTTGAATGTACTACATCCGTATGTCTCAGACATTTTCTTAAAAACACGTAAACAGAGCTAATAAGAGGAAATTCGATGAATTAACTCAGCTGGGGCTTTGTACGAGCTAAAATTATATTACCTAATCCTTCACAAAAGTTGACGGCAGATACTAGAGTTAACGTGCTCAGCCTATGCTGCATTGTTCTCGCTTTCTGAATATCTAGTGGATACTACCTTGAGGTAGAAGCATCATTATCCTTCTATCTACAACTCTGCCTAGAGTAATCTTGTGCGAAGGTAGACACCTTTGAAGACCCACATAAGTTACTCTTGAGTTTTGGCCACTGTTGGACCACTACTGCAGAGCTAAGGGGAGGCAACTCGTGACATACAGGAAGAAGTGTAAACAATGACTCGAAAATACCAAATATTGTCCGAGGCAGGAAAATATAAAGAAGAGCACAAAATGAATTAAGGGATGGCACAAGAAATGAGGTCTTTCTGTGATTAGCTGCCTGCTATGAAATTAAGTATAGAATAAAAGGATCTCATGCTGAGCTGTAATGCCAATGTAACATAGCATATTATGTAATAAAACAGCAGTTAATTGTCTTTATTACGACATTTCTCTATATACATTGGTTTGGCAGGAGTGCAGAAATAACAATTCAGTTTAAAAATAGGACGTGACTTTTCAATCACTCTGTATACACAATTGGGAGCGACAGACAGTAATATCAACATAAGGATTCAAAAAAGCAAGAGGAGCTTTCATTACATTGTGAAATGTGTTAAGATGAGATGAAATAAAAACCCACACAACAATAGTAATCGTGAACTAAGATGTCACACCAGTTCTATTGTATTGCTCTGAAACCGGCCACGGCCTTGGCAAAATTTGAAAATTAGAAACCTATCCACCACAAAAATATTTATAAAATGTGTGATTCCTATATACATTCATTGGGATTCTCGCCGGTTCTACGGAGTTTGTGCACTGTGCTGAGGTCCTCCTCGTGGGATCTAAAGGAGAAAATCGGAGCAGTGATGGAGCTGTCCGTGTGCAATGAAGATAGTGCTTAAAACCAAAGCAATCCAAAACCCGCTCTGAAACATGGACACTACAAAACTAACAAACAGAAAGATACAGACTTTCATTATTGAATACTTGCCCAGAATAGAAGGATTATGATTGTGTAGCAAGCTCACTAATGTGGAATTGATGGACAGAACCAGACAGACACTAGTACAACGTGAAGTGAAGAGAAGACGCTGGCGTTAGATAAGATACACATTAACACAACGAACTGTTAGCATTACAAGGCAGGTCCTGTTATGTAATCCCCAGGGCAAGAGCAATAGCGGGAGACCAACACACAAAAAAACTCATGAAGAAGAGAACTGAAGACTAATATGAAAGGATGGCACAGGATGGAAGGGCTTGGTATGATTAGTTCAGGATCTATGCTCCATGAAATGCGGCAAGGTATTGATGATGTATGTACCGTATGTATATGTTTGTGTATGTATTATGTATGTGTGCGTGTATATATATGTTTGTGTATGTATTACGTATGTGTGTATGCATATGTTTGTGTATGTATTATGTATGTGTGTGTATATATATATGTTTGTGTATGTATTACGTATGTGTGTATGTATATGTTTGTGTATGTATTATGTATGTATGTCATCTAGGCTACTTAGTACCAACACGAACTGTGAACTCACGTGACAATCAAACTTGATTTTATCACCTTTAAAATTGTCAGGAACATAATCCTGGACATGAGCCCAACACACAACAAACTCATAAAGCGTTAATGAGGACTGTTACCAAAGATGTAGATTCCAACACGACGACATGAAATGCACAACACAATAGTGCGGGCTACCACGCCGCCATCTTGGGACATACATGACATATACACATACATACATGCAGAAACATATGCATACATACACACATACGTAATACATACACAAACATATATATATATACACACACACACATACACAATACATACACAAACATATATATATACACATACGTAATACATACACAAACATATATATATATATATATATATATATATATATATATATATATATATATATATATATATATATAATATATATATATATATATATATATACATATATATATATATATATATATATATATATATATTGTTGCTGTCATTTTCGACGGAGTCATCTGTCAAGTTATTTGCTTATGTTTGTATCATAAGTATAATTGTGTCTTTACCTGCGATGTCAGGTTGATTAGGGGTTGTCTTCAATTGTTTATTCATTCATTGTGTTTGACCTTTAGGGTCAGAGGTTGACAGTTCGGCGTAGGCCTAGGGGAAGGTTTTTTTAAGCGGGAGTGAGATATACTTCCGGGAAGCCGGGAGGTCCTGTTTTTCTGAAGGGACCAAGAGTCCATTGTTTTTCGGGGAGAATCTTCGAAGTAACTGCTATGGCAGTTTTCCCCAGTGAATCTCTGTGCGTCGGGATGACGACAGAATTCCTTGTGATGTTCTGAGGATTCATTTGCCAGGTAATACCGACCTTTATGCATTATTACGCTTTTCGGTGGCAGAACATGTAAAGGATTACCTAGGGTGAACAGCAGCTCACTGATCCGCCATTTCAGAACTTATATATTTGTGCTCGAGGTAGCCATCCAAGACTGTTAGTCTTATATTGTCCAGAAATCCAGTGACGAAGATATATTGTGGGAGCCGCAGATTGGCGGAACTTCTATCCAGAAATGTAACTGTCTTTTTTTTCTTGTTGATGTGATCACCGGCCCAAGACAGTATACATGTTGTTAGATGTGTAGTGCGAGCGTATGATGAATTGAGTGTGGGTGCGAATGAAGACGCGAATGTGTTTAGGCTCGTATAGATGTAGATCCTGCAACCCATACTCTCACATGCAGTAATCAAGGATGCTTTGACACTGCAGGCATGTTTCAAGACATTTATTGACGGGAACACACATAGTATCAACAGGAACAGTCAGTGTAACAAGGTCATGCTGACCTGACATCGATAGGTATACATTTGGCATTCAAAAAGGTAAACATCAGAATAGACGTGCATGGTCAATAGCAAAGTTCTTCAGTAATGACAGTTCGTAGCGTCGCCCTTGGCGTCTCTGACTAAACGCGTCAGATGCCTTAGTTACTATGACACATAGGTGCAACTTGGCACTCCCCGCCAATTGCACATATCAGGCTGTAGTATAATAGCCGAAAGCACAGGCCTCGTTCTGACGTCGGCCGTGTACTTCTGTTAAATAGGTTATCATCAACCCTGCAGTAATACTTATTGTAGATAGAAGTTCCGCCAATCTGCGGCTCCCACAATATATCTTCGTCACTGGATTTCTGGACAATATAAGAATGTGTGTATGTATGCATATGTTTCTGCATGTATGTATGTGTATATGTCATGTATGTCCCAAGATGGCGGCGTGGTAGCCCGCACTATTGTGTTGTGCATTTCATGTCGTCGTGTTGGAATCTACATCTTTGGTAACAGTCCTCATTAACGCTTTATGAGTTTGTTGTGTGTTGGGCTCATGTCCAGGATTATGTTCCTGACAATTTTAAAGGTGATAAAATCAAGTTTGATTGTCACGTGAGTTCACAGTTCGTGTTGGTACTAAGTAGCCTAGATGACGGTCTTGTGACGTGTCTACCGGACTGCGTTTCAAAATATCACAAGGCTATTGTTACTGCTGATATCAAATTTCGAGAAGCAATATTAATATCGCAAGTCAAAGCAATGCCTTATTATAATCATACATGCCCAGTAAAGTAGCCGTGTATTAGTTCAACTTCAAGTTCTTCGATCAATGACAATAGAAAAAAATGTCGTCAACACGATCTGACTATTAACGTTGAAGTTCTCACGATAGTAAGTGGATTTTCATAACAGCAACTATAACAACACCCGAAGAGATGATTACAGAATATAAGGATATTTGTGAAAGATAGCAATGAAAAAGTCTTTAAAATGGGCCTTTTTATTTACAAAGAATATATATTCGTTTATGAAGCTACCGGAAATAAACTATGGTTTCTTGGGAATGGCGACTGGATACTATGACCCTTCATCGTGAATGGAAAGATCCACTGACCCTTATTAATTTTGTGCATTGCTGAAAGATATGCAGCAGAGAAGGGACTCTTCCACGGCATTGAGATGTGTGTCACCTTATGCGTCCCGTACAATTGTGAAAAGTAGGACAGGCATTAGAGGCCACAGAGATGTTGTTTTACAGAAGAATGTTAAAAATACCATGGACAGCCAAAAAGAGTAATGAGGATGTCACGAAAGAGGCCAATGCGAAAAAGGAAACGTATTTCACAAGTTAGAAAGAAGTAATCCATTTTTTGGGCATGTTATCAGAAGAGGAAAGCTGGAATATATCGTAACAACATGTAAGATTGAAGAAAAAAGAGATAGGGGAAGACAAAGAGAGCAAATACTGGACAGTTTGACATCGTGGCACGGAAAGATGTCAACAGCAGAACTGATAAAATGTACTGGAGACACGAAGTTGTGGAGAGACATGATCTCCTACGCCACTAGGCATGGTACTTGAAGAAGAAGAAGAAGAATTGTGAAGGTTCGGTTTTTCCTCATGTTCCAAAGGACAGTGACGGCAAGCTGGAGATTCATCTCTTTGTAAATGTCTGCTTGTAAACTATGTACGAATTGAATTCAACGGATTATGAACGTTTGGCCATTGTTTCCTGTGCGGGGTTTAGCACACTTACAGACTCTAAATAATTATCCGATATGATATGGTGTTTTTATACTATATCAAGTACATGTTAATGTCTTTTTTGGATAATAAAGATTCGGATATGCATATATACACATACATACATACATATATATATATATATATATATATATATATATATATATATATATATATATATATATATATATATATATATATATATATATATATATATATATATATATATATATATATATATATATATATATATATATATATATATATATATATATATATATATATATATATATATATATATATATATATATATATATATATATATATATATATATATATATATATATATATATATATATAAAAGACAGGGTTGCATCCTCTCTCCATACTTGTTTAACATCTATGCAGAAAATATAATGAGAAATGTTCGGAGTGACCAAGAATGTGAACATTGCGATCCGTTCACAATTGGTGGAAATGCGATCCCAGAACTCAGGTACGCAGATGATACAGTTATTCTTTCAAACAGTGCCAAGGGACTAGAACAGTTAATCCTGTCTGTCAAAAGACACAGTGAGGATCAGAACCTTTTTCTGAACACAAAGAAAACAAAGATGATGTCCACGAACAGAACAGGATGCCAACCAAAGATTACCATCAGTGATGAGGAAATTGAAAATGTCACAAATTTGAATATCTTGGCTCCATAATTAACAACAATGGAGACTGCTCAGGAGAGATCAGAGGGAGGCTGGCCATAGCAATGCAGAGGTTAAATAAAATGAAGAACCTATGGCATAACACCAGCAAATTAATAAAAGTAAAACTTCTGAGAACGTGCATCTTTCCGGCGGCAACATTAAAGAAAAAAATCGAATCTTTCGAAGCAAAGTGTTACAGAAAAATTCTCAGAATATCGTGGACCAAGAAGAAGAAATACATAGACATCCTTCACGACCTGAACATCGAGGAAAACTGGCTCATAAACAATATCATGTCCCGGAAACTGAAATATTTTGGCCACATTAAACGTCATAGTGGCTTAGA
The DNA here is from genome assembly GCA_024509875.1 of Oreohelix idahoensis. Taxonomy (NCBI): domain Eukaryota; kingdom Metazoa; phylum Mollusca; class Gastropoda; order Stylommatophora; family Oreohelicidae; genus Oreohelix; species Oreohelix idahoensis. Next base: position 166,032 of record JAMPIV010009429.1, on the reverse strand, counting down.
GAGAGAGCAGTGATGGAGGGTATGGTATCTGGAAGGCGAGGCAGGGGCCGATCAAGACGACGGTGGACACAGGACATTGAAGACACCTTGAACATTACATTGGAGGAGGCAGGAGGGCTGGCTAGAGATCGAGAATCTTTCAGGCGGGCTGTGATGAGAGCGACGTTCTGCAAAGGGCATGCTACATGATGATGATATATATATATATATATATATATATATATATATATATAGATATAGATATAGATATAGATAGATATAGATAGATATAGATAGATATAGATATATAGATAGATATATATATAGATAGATATATAGATAGATATATAGATAGATATATAGATATATATATAGATAGATATATAGATAGATATATAGATAGATATATAGATAGATATAGATATATAGATAGATATAGATATATAGATAGATATATATATATATATATATCTATATATATATATATATATATATATATATATATATATATATATATATATATATATATATATATATATATATATATATCAATACCATACTATGCCCGTTTAGATATATATATATGTTGTATGTATTATGTATATATGTTATGTATGTATGTTATGTATGTATATGTGTGTTTATATATTATGCATGTATGTGTGTATTATGTACACGTTTGTGTATGTATTATATATGTATATGTGTATGTATATGTTTGTGTGTGTATTATGTATGTGTGTATGTATGTACACGTTTGTGTATGTATTATATATGTGTATGTATATGTTTGTGTGTATTATGTATGTATGTATGTGTGTATGCGTTTATATGTTTGTGTATGTATGTATGTGTGTATGCATGTATATGTTTATGTATGTATTATGTATATATGTGTGTATGTAAGTATATGTTTGTGTATGTATTATGTATATGAGTGTATGTATGTATATGTTTGTGTATGTACTACGTATATATGAGTGTATGTATGTATATGTTTGTGTATGTACTACGTATATATGAGTGTATGTATGTATATGTTTGTGTATGTACTTTGTATATATGTGTGGATGTATGTATATGTTTGTGTGTGTATCATGTATGTATGTATATGTTTATGTATGTATTATGTATGTATGTGTGTATATATTTTTGTATTTATTATGTATGTATGTGTGTATGTATTATTCCCACACTTTTTTGTCTGGGCCACACTTTCGGAATGAAAATTTTCTCGCGCCACGCCGATTTTTTTTATTGATATGAAATACCTTCAAAAACAAATATAGATATTTTTTCCCATATTATGTCACAGTTAACAAAATAAATAAGAAAATTACCTTCATATTTATTTTTAGCACAATATTTTTTTAAATCTCTCTAAATCCTTGATTGTCTTTGAATCTTCCTGCCACACATGCCATCCTTTCGCGCCACACTAGTGTGGCGCGCCACATCGTTTGGGAACCACTGAATTACGCTATCGTACATATGTTATAGTACTGTGATAATTGGTAGTTTAGTACATGTACATGCAAAGTGTGTGAGCGAATTAAAGTCTTTGGGGCTGAGGAAATTTGAAGCCAGAGTAGTATGCAAATGTACAGTATTAGCACCAATGCAATCATAGGGTCGTAAAGGATATGGAAGCTTCGATGTAAAACAACCCATATTAATATAATGGAGACATTTCTCAGACTCTTTTTAATTGTAATCTCTTACATAATATGTCGTAATAAATATATCACACCACTATATGTCAATGTATTTTAAGGAGAATAAACATTCTGATATGTATGTATGTGTGTATGTATTTATGTATGTGTGCAGTGCCGGATTTACATATGGATTGAGCGGGCTTCAGCCCAGGGCCTCATAATCTAGGGGCGCCTCTGCCTCCTGCCAAAAAAAAAAAATATTCACCATTAATTTTATTCCATTTGTAATGATAAAAATCAGGGGCATACCTAAGACAAAAATGTGTAAGCACAAATCCAAAATTCAGGAATACATTGATGGAAGTGACCAAAGCACACATTCTTGATTATACTATATAGGCATAGTTGCTAGTAACATTAAACACGTATGACTGGATAACAGTTACACAAATACGCAGTTACTGGTTAGTAAAGTTTGTGGAGGCTTTAACCCTTTGCTTTTCAATTTAGCCAAAAAGAGAAATTGCGGCCATTTCTTGCCAGCTTCCCCAAAATGCGAATCGATTATAGACCTCAGTTAAATTCCGAAATAAAAACATTATGAACATTAGTAGAGCCTAGAGTAATAGCCCGTGCATTTTGAAATCAAGTGAGGATTCTTTTATATCATTGTGAATCCCAATAATATTTAATTTTGACTTTTAGTGTTAAAAATAATGAGTAAGCGATATGAAAGTGGTGCCAATAAACGAAAGCGACAAAAAGAACAGAAGGAAATACTGAAGCATTTAAAGCCAATCACGTCATATGGCTTTGTACAGCAGGCAGAAACCGCCCTGCATAGCCTCTCAGATACAGAACATTCATGTTTACAAACAGAAGAAAAGAAAATAGACTACATCGAGCAGTCTGGGCAGACTGATGATAAACAACCAGTTTATATACAGAACACAGCCTCTCAAGAACTTCAAGGTGAACTGTTGTCAGTAACCACCACTACAAATACGGAAACTTCTGGAGAAAGTGACAATGAAGTGAGAAGACCTATAGCCAAAGAATTAACACAAGGCGCTGAGGGAACATCCCACGAGATAGTTACATTAAAAGAAGTAGTCCAAGTTCATTACCATCTTAAAGGCTATGAACAAGCAAATAAGCTTAGCGAAACCCCTAGAACTGCAAACACAAAAATACCAACTGTTCATTCTACTAGTGATTTCAGAGATAATAATGACGTATGTTTATGGACGACATTGAAAAACGAGGAAATATCATTCTGGATTGCAAAAGGCCCATCGGAATGTCAGCACTGGGATCAGCCTTTTACCAATTCGAAGCGAACACAAAAACCAAGCCCGGTTCTGTTCAAAGAATGTATTCCATTCCACTAAATTAAATGGAGAAACCTACCCTCGAAAATGGTTAGTGTATTCTCCCACAAAAGTCTACTTTTTTTTTTTTTTCGTACGCCCGCTAATACTCGAGGCGAAATCTCAGGTTATTATTAATGTTTAACCTGACATTGATTTTACGTGAGTATCCCTTTTCTTGTGCAGAGACAGGTGTCCCTCGCCATTCAGGCAGATACTCGCCGATTTCGGAGGTACCCATTAGAGCTGGGTCGGCTCAGGAGCCGCCAATCCCTGGTCGACGACACTCCTTCAAATGTCCTCGCCAGGTCTCGAGTTAATCCAGTCCAATTCCCGGTCGACGAAAAATCCTCAAATGCCGTCACCCGGGTTTGATCCTGAATCACCCAGTCGCCAGAGCGGTGTTGTAACCACTACGCTAGCGCGGCTCCTTATTTTTGTAATTGGGCACCCATTTTGCTATCTTAACTTTCTGTATTCAAGTATTGCTAATCATATTTCCCTTAAAATAGAACAGAGATATCAAGTCTGTCCATACCTTAAGAAGGGGAAATATTAGACTTAATCCTATGTATCCTTGTTTCCTTGGGGCTATCACTTTCTTCCAACAGGACTGTGGGCATACCTCGAGGGATAAGATCTAACTGTGGGTCTAGCATTTCTTGTAGAAATTCCTTGATTTTTTATGACTATGTGTATATGCTTTGATGTAATTTCTATGTGTTGTGAAGAAATTTTAGATGATAATTAAAATTTCTCTTGAAATTAATCAGCGTGTTGGTCAGCTCGTTCTAGAATATTTATACAATCATTTGTTATAGTTTTCCCACGTCAGTACGTCTAACTGTCATCATATATGTGCGTGCACGTGAGTGGTTATATATATATATATATATATATATATATATATATATATATATATATATATATGTGTGTGTGTGTGTGTGTGTGTGTATGTATGTGTGTGTGTGTGTGTTTAGACTGTCTGACTCCTCGAAAGCTGTCGTAGAAGATAGGTGAGAGAGAGAAGATTTCTCGATCTCAGAGACAGCCTCTTAAATCACATTCTACCATCTCACTCGTGGAAATCTATTGCTATTACTACTTCTCACTGTGACTATCACTTATTCTAATCTATTCAGAAGGGACCAACCCAAGTCTTAATTCCCCTATCAAAAATCTACGACAGAATGGTGGCTCGTTTTTCCGGGAATTGAACTCTAGTCCTGAGCAAATACGAATATCAGCTCGTTTGCAGGATTAATTTTCTTTATTCTGATATATAGTAAGAGTGTGATGTCTTGTGAGTTTTGTATCTTTTTAAAAAATAACTATCCCCTAGACGTAACGATCTATTTATGGGCGTGCTGACCACACGGCTAATAATTGTTTTTCCACAGCATTATTGAGCATTATACATTTGGTTTACAGGTTGATTTCGTCGGAATATATGTTAATTACTGATTTTGTAATACTAAACGCTGGTAAAGTTTTGTGAGTGTATAACATTCACAGGGTTCTGAAGAAGTAGGTGTTTGAGCTAAGCTAAAGAGCGCGATCAGACTATACGTCCTGTATTGCCTCCCTTACCCTAACTGTCTTCAGGGGTAAACTTATAGTGGATTAAAAATTTTGGGGATTTTTTTTTCTCCTTAAATATTTTTGCAATAAGTATTTTGTTTCCACTGTAGCAACTTATTTTTCAGTGAGTAATCTTAACTACCATTTATTTGGCGTAGTCGTCTGCATTAGGTGCTTTTTTGCCGATTAATAGCAGCGATAGTTAGATACTATTTATCTTTGGAGGAGGCATCCCAGGTTAAAGGATATCATCTTTTGTTTGGTATTTTTCTCGCAAGTGGTAGGAACCAGTGTATCCTTTTCTTCTTGCTTTCTCGACTTAGTTTCAGCCACTGACTTATTATGGCAGAAAGGGCGAAGCTTAGACAACTCCTCAGGGACGAGGCGAGAGAAGAAGGTTTGGACGGAGAAGAAGCGAAAGCTTTTGTCAGAGACGAACTGGAGAGATACGATGTGGAGAGGAAAGAAGAAGCCAGAAGGAAAGAAGCGGAAGACCGTCTATTAGAGCAGAAGAAGATGGATCATTGAATTGCCTATATCCTCTTCTTTTTCTTTCACCCGTATCCTCTATTTTATTATCACTCTTTACCTTTTTCCTGTATTTTTCGCATCCATTCGTTTGCGAAAAATATTTTCTTTCCCATACTGGTAAACGCATTTATGACATAACGTGTCAGAGAGAGAGAGAGAGAGAGAGAGAGAGAGAGAGAGAGCGTTTAAATGCATTCTATTGCATTAGATGTCAGTGGACGATAGAACGTGTGAATACTCGTCTGGGCAGACAGAGATAGCAGACAGGAGTCTGTACTTTTCTCATGTCACGGGCGTTTCGTCAGGCTAGGTGTTATACCGTCTAGCATTTTCACCTGACACTAACGTTTCTCTCAGAGTGAAGTGTGATATGACACTCACGCAGCGCTCGGGAATGAGACATATAATCTGGGTTTTTCCATGACACTCACGCTTCTCGGTCAGTTTGTTACCGTAGGTGTGAAGACGCACCGGTGGCACTTACGGCATCCGTCTAAGTTACGTAAGTGTTAGGAAAGACGAGAGATTGCGTGGTTTTGGAAATAGGGCACATTCTTTGTGTGTGTTTCATATATCTTAAACGAGAGTTTGAGACTTAATTCACTCAGTAACTTCGCAGTCAAGACTAGAACAAGCCTTCGTTCGATTCCTAAGAATCTCTGTTAATAGAGATGGCATTTAGTTTGGTCGAAGTGGTTTAAGTTCTTAGTAGTTCTGTGTTGAGGTATATATATATAATATATATATATATATATATATATATATATATATATATATATATATATATATATATATATATATATATATATATATATATATATATATATATTTTGGGAAGTGTTTAAAGTGTTAAATCGCTTATTTTATCTCACTAGTTAGATTTGGTGCAGAGCGCTTAATTTATATAGTCTGTATTATTTTATAGTGACGAGTTACAGTGGAAAACAGAAATTATATTTCTAGCTTAAACTCAGTCGGCTATTAAGGAATTTAATTTTACTGCTAAAATAATCAGACGAGAATAAACTTTCTAAACTAACGTTATTAATGCTAGATGCTTCATGAGTGGTGACGGAACACGTAGGTATTCCTAATTCATGATGATTGATTTTATGTATATAACTTATTTCACAAGAAGGTTTAAATGATAAGTCAAGCTGTACTCTTGCATTTTAAAAAACGTAAGTTATATTGAGTACAAAACATGTAACATATTTCATATGTGGTTTTTCTTCCCTATTCAGTGAATACTGGGATAACCCAAAACTTTGCCGGCGTTTAGTACAGAGACATACCTGTGAGAAACATAAACAGTTTTTATCTTTTAACCACGTGGGTTTACAAGTTAACACCTGTCTGACAGTGCATGTGTCTTCATAAATAGACAGAGTACAACTCTCACTAACGGGTTTTATTAAAGACTAACTGTTTTATACTGGGCCTTTGAGCCAGATCAGATTTTCTGCACAAACTCTAAGTACAAATTTTAGCCGTTGTGGCAAGTAACATATTAACGTCAGTAACATTCCGACGGAGTTTCAACTAGTGGTGTGGTGACCAAATATAGTCCTTTCCTGAAAGTAGACACCGATCTGACATTCCTCAATTCAAGAAACCTAAGCTATTGACACTGTGCTCGTTGTTAATGTTTCGTGCCTGGACAATTTTAATGTGACCTAAACAGACATCCGAAAAATAAGAACACCCAAGGAGTCGTTCCCGGAAGCAGAGAATTCATCCTGTCTTTTTGGAACTGGGGATTTCTTGGTCAAAGACTGCCCTTGACGAGTCTGTAGGTGAATGTCCTAAAAATTGTATTACCAGAAGTGGCTATCTAAGCTGTGAGTATGAACATGTGCACGTGTGCTCGGCTGAATGAATAAAGTGAATGCAGGACGGAGTGATTTTTTTATTGTTGTAATTGGGCACCCATTTTGCTATCTTAACTTTCTGTATTCAAGTATTGCTAATCATATTTCCCTTAAAATAGAACAGAGATATCAAGTCTGTCCATACCTTAAGAAGGGGAAATATTAGACCTAATCCTATGTATCCTTGTTTCCTTGGGGCTATCACTTTCTTCCAACAGGACTGTGGGCATACCTCGAGGGATAAGATCTAACTGTGGGTCTAGCATTTCTTGTAGAAATTCCTTGATTTTTTATGACTATGTGTATATGCTTTGATGCAATTTCTATGTGTTGTGAAGAAATTTTAGATGATAATTAAAATTTCTCTTGAAATTAATCAGCGTGTTGGTCAGCTCGTTCTAGAATATTTATATAATCATTTGTTATAGTTTTCCCACGTCAGTACGTCTAACTGTCATCATATATGTGCGTGCACGTGAGTGGTTAGATATATATATATATGTGTGTGTGTGTGAATTTAGACTGTCTGACTCCTCGAAAGCTGTCGTAGAAGATAGGTGAGAGAGAGAAGATTTCTCGATCTCAGAGACAGCCTCTTAAATCACATTCTACCATCTCACTCGTGGAAATCTATTGCTATTACTACTTCTCACTGTGACTATCACTTATTCTAATCTATTCAGAAGGGACCAACCCAAGTCTTAATTCCCCTATCAAAAATCTACGACAAGTACGAAAAAAAAACAAAGCAATGATGGGGCAGCGCCCGAAGCTTTAGACGAACTTTCTCCAAAAGACAGTTTTAGAATAAATTCATTTATTTCTGTCATGGATGCTCTTAAAGCCAACCCAGACAGAAGAGCAACAGTGTATAGGAGTGTAGCTGGCAAGTTTTCATTTTTGATGAACCTGCAAGCAACAAATTCTTAATGGTGTCGAGATGTTGATACAAGACTATCCAAAGAATGTTGACCTCAGTCTAGTCGATGAACTCTTGCACTTCCACCTGTACGTCAAACAAGCTCACCCTGAAAAAGAAAATTTCAGCCACCAGGATATGTATCAAATAATATTCCAAAAATAAATTCAGACAGCTTTTCCAAATGTGGAAGCAATTTTCAGATTGTTCCTGTGTTTAATGGTTACTAATTGTAGTGATGAAAGATCATTTTCTAGATTAAAAAAGATTAAGAATGATCTGCGGTCAACAATGTCCCAAGATCGGTTGTCTGATCTTAGCATTCTCTGCGTAGAAAATGATAAACTGCGACTTACTGATTTTAATGACATAATTGATAAATTTGCATCCAAAATAACTCGAAAGAAACTGTTTTGAGTTTGTATATAGTGTAATGTTTAAACATAGCTATGAATGTTGTGTGTGAACGTCTTCATTAGTTCCATACTTTTGTAAACTTATTAAAGGTTATAAATGTATAAACAACAAGTCTTCTAGCTCAGGGCCTCCAGTTGCTTTAATCCGGTACTGTATGTGTGTATGTATATACATGCATGTACATATGTATGTATGTATTATTAATGTATGTATTATGAACATACGTATGTATGTCTGTCTGTTTTCATGTATTACGTAAATATGTATATCCAAGTTTATATGTTTACATATGTGGATGTAATTTTATGCATGACCAAATTTGTGTGGATGTTTATGTGTTCACATGTGGGAGTATATGCTGTTTGTTGTTTATCTGTGTTGATGAAAGAACTACAAAACTACCTAAACTAAAAGATAACTATCAACACACTTTCAGACAGCTGCCGAGTAAAATCAATATACAGAGGCACTGACTCGAGAAAAAACATCACACGAAGCAGTGCTATATTTATACACATAACTGAGTTGACTATTAACTATCATTACAGTAATGTCCTTTGTCACTACTTCTCGTGCTGTTATTGTTCATAATGTTATAATTTAAACCACATTTGAGAGTTTGTATTTTAAAGTAATTACTGAATGCTGTAATTTAAGTTACGTTTTCGATGTATTGATTTAATGTCGTAGTTTAATGTTACCGTTTCGTTTAGCTCTTCAATGTTATAAAGTTGTTCAGAGTTGAAAATGGTCTTTCTAGATGTTCAAGAAAGTTGTAGTTGAATCTAGTTCTTTTTAAGTTGTACCAATGTAGTTATTTGATATTTCGCTTAATGTAGTTTTATACTGAACGCTAACCTCATATCTTGGACATACAGTCACAGAAAATGGTCGATGTAAATAAAACACATATCAAGATGAGAACAGAAATGACCAAATATATTCAACAACATGAAACAAGTACAAACATCTAAATAAATAAATCACAAATTTAAAATGAAAGTCAACGGGTATTATATATAGTCTTCTTTACTCTATGGCAGCATAATGAAACTCATGAGATTGTAACGAAATCAGTCGTGCAATTTTTATAAGTCTCATTCACTCCGGCAGTATCTCATCATTTTTCTCACTCATCGTCCTATTATTTGGCATATTTATTGCCCTTACATTCTTTTACTGTGACCACTCCTCAGACTTATTTACGTCCCGCCAGGTGAACTGTGGTATTATCGTAACAATACCCGGTCATTATCACCGGTCAACGGTAATACGTTTATCTCTTTGAGTCGCCGGCCACCTTTGATAGGAGGCGATCCTCGTTTGACCATATGGTCTCGTACGAGGATGAATAGAATACCGTATTGTCCGTCTGAGAAATCGGTCTGGGGGATTCACACACACAGGTGATAATGAGATAATCGTTTCCGCTGGTCCCGTCTCGGTACAATAATACCGATAATCTGTCTGGGGAAGACAATATTTGAAGGTAGCATCTAGGCATCAAATAAGTTCCAAGATTTGTTTGTGAGTTGGCGGAAATATTACCGCATTATTTGAGAGAGGTCACGCGATGGAATATTAAATGTAATATTTTAAACACGTGTATTATATTTTGAATTAAAACACCCCAACCCATATAGTGCTAAAGAGCTCACCATTGGTTTGATTTGAAAGCCGGAATGTGTTTTGGTTCTCATTGGCAAGTGTGGCGGGAAGTACAATCTGAGATTTGAACTGAGAATGAGAGATATAATAAAGCGAAATTGGAGACACAGATCACAGACTGCATCGCAACGTCAAATTAGCAACTCCCTAAAGCCAGATAAAGAAGGATCGGACCTAGAATTCCATAATTATAAGTGACAGATCGAGTATTTTGGCAACTTTGGAACTTACAAGTAAATCCGCATATATAAATACAAAGACTGGAAACTTAAAAGGACCAGGACAGCTCGAAGTATTTAGGCAACTATAAAACTTAAAAAAGTAAGCCCACATTTATAAATACAAGACTGGAGTCCTAAGGAATTGGATCACCCGGCATAAGAGAACATTTCCAGACCAAGTGATTCGCAGAACACCCGTCATAAGAGGAATCAAAATATTTCCAGACCAAGTGATTCACAGAACACCCGTCATCAGAGGAATTTCTCAGGCCAAGTGATTCGAGAGCATACAACCTAAATTGCTCGTGTCCATTCTAATATGTGCGAGGAAATTGTAGATTCCCAAATTTTTGGAGTAAATGTAACATTTATTTTACAAATGTGAATTTGACATGTTTTTCTTGCTAGGTAGTTAGTAATGAGGCTGGCAACCTCAACATATGAAAATACTTTATTCATGAAGCACTGCCGCAAGCGCTGGTGACTGTTTCTTGCTAGTCGTGCGAAAAACCGACAGCAGAGGTGAGCCCAGACTCCGACTGGAGCAGTGATGAGTGATGATTACATCACATGTGCCTCAAGTGTATCATATCATTTTGTGAGATATATGTAACTTGTTAATGTTAGTTCAGGCACAAATCCTTATTCGCGCTGTCCGGATACATTTTCCCATTTTAATACCCAGAAGAGTACTGGTGATTTTAATCATCTTCCTTGAGATTCGCTGTGTACTCAAGGATTTAATTATTCTGAGAGATTAACATTGGTGGGTGCACAGCGAGAGGATGCGCCTGTTAAACTTCCTACTCAATGTACTTAGCAGAGGCATTTGTTCTTTCTATTTTGTCTAAAAGGTTCGTGGTTACAAGCTATCAGACGGTTTGAAGTACTAACGTTACTACACCACTAGTGTGAGTGAATAGCATCAAAACTGACCACCTACATTGGACAAGTGTGTGAAGAAGTGCACTCATCACCAAAACGAAGTGAGGAAAACCACGGCGACAGGACTCACCTAGAATTAAGTTCTTGTAAAAAAAGGCACAAGCAAAACAGACTTTTATCACTCCCCTATTACGTCTCTATGAGGACGCTGTCATCTAAAATTTCACCAATCTTTCCATATTTATTTTAATCTGTTAAAAACTAATTCACTATTAAATTTGTTACATGTTATTTTAAAACTAAATAAACATAGTTGATTCAGTTATTACATGTATGAAAGCAAACGTAAGAGCACGACTATTTAATATACATATATACATCTAGACATATATTTACCTCTAAACAGAGCTATACCATTATAAGAGGAAATTCGCTGAATTAACTCAGCTGGGGGCTTGAACGGGCTAAAAAACATTGCTTAAATCCTTCACAAAAGGCGACGGATCAGATAAAAGTTAACAATTGTTCAGCCCAAGCAACATTGTTCTTGACTTCTGAAAATACCTTGTGAAACCTCCCGTAAGGTAGAAGCATCATTACTCTTCTATCTACATCTCTGCCAAGAGTAATCTTGTGCGAAGGTAGACAGCTTTGACGATCCATTTTGATACTCTTGACTTTTGGCCACTGTTGGACCGCTACTGCAAAGCAGGGGAGGCAATCCGTGACAGAGATGTAATATCTACTTTAGAAACAATGAGTTCTCTGAAGATCTACCTTTATAAAATCAAATCTGTATTCGGAATTGGGATTCAGTGCAACCGATATATCACAATTAGTTCTGACGGACGATCTGAATCCTGAATGGCCATCAACAGAACGGTAATAAACGCAGACTAAATGATTTGCTACCGAATGTTAATATCACTTCAAAGAAAAGATAACATTATTATCTTACGCAGGTCACGAGTTATGTGAATTTTTGTACTTGCTCGTGGGTTTTCACTGGGAACACGAATGGGGTACATTTAATCATGAGGATACTGGGCTTTTTAAATGTCGACAAGACAGGGACAGTCAGAAGTTTTAAAAATTCGTTTGTGTGTGTTTTTTTTTTCTTTTTCCGTCACAGATCTACTAAACCTCCCTCTGTAATCTACCGGTAGCTCGGGATCGATCAGTTGCCGATCTCTGGTGTAGAAACATGGACAACGAGCAAGCAGTTGGAAAGTAGAATTAAGGCCCTTGAGATGTGGATATATCGAAGAATGGGGTGCATCTCATGGAAATAAAAGAAAATAAATAAAGAGGTCCTAGAAAACCTAGGAATGAAAAGAGAATTAATGAAAGGAGATCTAAATTAGACAGCTAAAATATTTTGTTCATGTAAAAAGACACCAAGCAGCATTCTGGAAACCATAAGGGAAGGAAAAGTTGAAAGCAACGTGGGATAGAAAGCCAGCGCTATAACTGGGAAGATAATATCAAGAGATGGACGTGAAGCAGTCTATCATAATCAACTACCGTCAAGACAAGAGACAGAAGACGTTGAAGACCCATTGCAGCCGACCTTCAATGTGAGGATGGTAGCTGATGATGATGGCGATGCTAACCTAAGATATGAGCGTCAATCGGTAGTAGGGTTAGAGCGATAGCTCAGCTCTTGAGTTAGAGAATGTAAAAGCATCAAGGACGGAAACTGGTCACTCTACCTCATTAAAAAAAGATGAGACCTGGTCTAGTGAAGTCTCAAACACTTAATTCCCATACGGCAGTATCTCCTATGAGACAGTCTTGTGCTATGATATTTTTTGAATGTTGTGATTTAATATAGTCATTTTGCAGTTTAAATTAGTTGCTCAACGTTGCAGTTTCCTTCAGTTACTGAATGTTGCAGTATAAGAATATTTTATTTAATATTACGGTTTGTTAAGTGTGGTAGTTTAAGGCACTTTTATGTTACAGTTGAAGCATTGTTTGAATATAGCAGCTCAGGCCTATTTGTCAGTGGGGGGGGGGGGGGGGGGGGGGGGGGGGGGGGGGGGGGGGGGGGGGGGGGGGGGGGGGGGGGGGGGGGGCGGCGGGGGTGGGGCTTGAACGAGCAAATCATTTCTATCCATCTTCACAAAAGGCGGCGGGTCAAATACAAAGTTAACGTGCTAAGACTCATTCTGAAATATCTTGTGGAACTCCTTCGAGGTAGAAGCATTATTATCCTTCTGTCTACAACTCTGCCAAGAGTAATCTTGTGCGAAGGTAGACACCTTTGAAGACCCACATTAAATACTCTAGGTTTTGGCCACTGTTGGACAACTACTGCAGAGTAAGGGGAGGCAACCCGTGACAGTATTTAACCAATATTTTTGAAACCAATGTGTATTTAACCAATAAACTGTATGTATAATTTATTTTTTCATTATTATTACCTTACAATTTCCTTGTCATCTGGCAAATAATTAACATCTTGTGCTATTGAATAAAAACAGTTAAGTGTTTATGGCATTGCGATATTACATATAATCTGGTGGTCTGCAACTTATATGTAGTTGGAAAAGTGGTCCTTAGATGTAAAAAGGTTAGGAACCACAGCTTTAGTCAACTCAGTGTTTCTAACTTAGATTCCAACATGTCCTGGATTATGTGTTGCTGGTCTCAGTACTGTTTCAATATTGCAGTATAAGTACAGTTTCAAAGTAGTTTAAGTACTGTTTTAATGTTGTGCTTGGGCCGACACCGTGACTTCTATTGAAGGGCAAGAAAAAGCACGTCTGCCATGAAACCTAACTAAGGAGCAATGTTGTCAACTCCGAAAATCATTAGTACCTGCATGACGTTCTGAGCGTAGCTAGACTAACCCTACAGGTAGCAAGGCATAACATTTGTAAGACAAATTCACATGAGACAAATACGTCATTATTGTTATTGTTTTTAATCACACGTTTAGTTTCAAGGCTTATATAAAATATACAAATAAAGAATAGCACTACTACACCCTACAAGGCGACTGATATGAGGTTGTGTATGTACTCGTAGTTGGCAACCTCATCATGTCAAACTGATTACCACTGAAACCACTGATACTAGAGCTTGTGTATACTTGGTGGTGGGAGGGGAGGGGGGGGGACAGCTGCAGGGTGGTATCATGCTTCAGAGAGAGCGCAAATGAAAATGATGAAGTGCCATGGATAAAATGATGAAGTGCCATGGATAAAATGATGAAGTGCCATGGATAAAATGATGAAGTGCCATGGATAAAAGGATGAAGTGTCATGGATAAAATGATGAAATGTCGTGGATAAAATGATGAAGTGGCATGGATAAAATGATGAAGTGCCATGGATAAAATGATGAAGTGTCGTGGATAAAATGATGAAGTGCCATGGATGAAGTGACATGGATAAAATGAAGTGTCGTGGATAAAATGATGAAGTGCCATGGATAAAATGATGAAGTGCCATGGATAAAATGATGAAGTGCCATGGATAAAATGATGAAGTGCCATGGATAAAATGATGAAGTGTCATGGATAAAATGATGAAGTGTCATGGATAAAAGGATGAAGTGCCATGGATAAAATGATGAAGTGCCATGGATAAAATGATGAGGTGCCATGGGTAAAATGATGAAGTGCCATGGATAAAATGATGAAGTGCCATGGATAAAATGATGAAGTGTCATGGATAAAATGATGAAGTGCCATGGATAAAATGATGAATTGCCATGGTTAAAATGATGAAGTGTCATGGATAAAATGATGAAGTGTCATGGATAACATGATGAAGTGTCATGGATAACATGATGAAGTGCCATGGATAAAATGATGAAGTGCCATGGATAAAATGATGAAGTGCCGTGGATAAAATGATGAAGTGTCATGGATAAAATGATGAAGTGTCATGGATAAAATGATGAAGTGTCATGGATAAAATGATGAAGTGTCATGGATAAAATGATGAAGTGTCATGGATAAAATGATGAAGTGCCATGGATAAAATGATGAAGTGCCATGGATAAAATGATGAAGTGTCATGGATAAAATGATGAAGTGCCATGGATAAAATGATGAAGTGCCATGGATAAAATGATGAAGTGCCAAGGATAAAATGATTCGTTATCAATCAATTGTTCATACATTACACTATATATTAGCAACGTACTTTATCTAACATTAATATCTTTTTATCTGAGTACTTGTCACAGATATTCATGATTGTGTATCAGTTATACAGCAGACAGTAAATGCGATTGTAACCAGACTCGCAGTTATGGCTCTTGGTAAAACATTGTTTAGCTGGAATACACAGACTAGAACATAACTTCAGCCACCCCGCTGTTTTTGGAGATTCTTCAGGTGCCTGGTCTGGAACAGACATTGGCGATCATGACCCTCCAATCTTCTTTGTCTTTTGATAGTCTAATGTAGTTGTTGTTGCCCATGCTGTTGTTTGTTGCCCAATTGTTTTAGCTTTCCACATACATCTTTCTCTGCCTTCCTCTTCTTCTCCTATCTGGTATTTTCCCACATAAGACTAATGTCATTTCAAGCCATTACAGTGTTTTATACCTGCGTTCTATCTCACTCTCTCTATCTATCTCTCACTCCCTTTCTCTCTCTCTCTCTCTCTCTCTCTCTCTCTTTCTCTCTCTCTCTCTCTCTCTCTATCTATCTATCTATCTATCTATATATCTATCTCTTTAATAAATGAATTGACTATAAAAGTCGAGAAAAAGGAAGGACAGAATCTGCGTGCCCAATACTCAACCCTTTGATAATAAAGTTCGTTCATTCGTTCGTTCATCCTCTCTCTCTCGCTACATAAAAGGAAGGGCGAGTCATTAAAAATAAGCAATACGGCTTACTGGGAAAAAGGACCAACAACAAAAAATGGCTGCGTTACGACCACAAGGCCATCGTCAGGAACTAACAAAAACAAAAGTGAAAAAAAGCAAAAATGTAAGTTAAATACATAACCTTTTTTTTTTTTTTTAATAATGACAAAACACGCAAATGAAAGTTGCTCTGGCGAATTCCATTATAAACCATCTTTCTCTGCATACACAATGATTATAGTACTGTCATGATTCCACATCATTTCATATTGAAGCGTTGAACTCTACGCTATATTAAAGGGACTGTAGAGTCCTGTGTAAAGTGGTCATTCGGTGTCATATGGTGTTACTGGTGCCACTACTGTATATGTCCATTATAGTGTACAGAGTTGTTGAGATCAGGCATGCTCCAGTCTATCCAGCTGTAAATGGGTAACTCACCCTAGTCCTGAGTTAGGGAAGGCAAAGGCAGCTGTAAGCAGTAGTTTCCCTCTAAGGCTCCAGGGGAAGCAGGCCCTAAACTTGGTCAATTCAACCGACGCAGGATGGTATATATATGGAGTAGAAGTGTAGGGTGTGATTAACGCGAATGGTGTACTGTTCGTGTTCTGACCAATCTAAACACTCATTCACTTGTGTCTACAAGGCACCAATGCAGACTGCTGGAATCTTTGTTTACACAGTTTATTTAGACGCACACGCTGGGACATAACGAGTAAATCATGGGTACAGGTTGACACATCAATTTGCAGGCATACATAGTAGATCCCAAGTCATGACACATTCATAAATAATGGGTAGTACATCAATAGCTTCCAATGTCATGATACATAATGGCCGCATCCCCTATCTGACTAAGCGCGTCAGTGAAGGCGGATCGGTAAGTAACTAAAGTTGCTTTATGTTCACAGTTTATATCATATTATGAAACCATGGAAGGGGTTTCTATCAAAATTGAGATCTCCTTGCCACTGTCCGAATAGTAAGATACATGCCCCGTTCTTTGGACAGTGATTCAAAAATACGATGACAGGAATGTAACATGGCCGCCTTCCTGAGTTGTCGCTCACTCGCTCACAGGAGGGTATATATATATAAGCCAAAGTTAATTCGAAATACATATGAATGATTTCCTAAAGTTTCTCCATACAGTTCTACAGTAATCCAGTTACTTCACGTAGACATAATTGTTGTATGGAAGCCCGTCATCTTTGTCGATACAAACGTGACCCTAGCGTTGCGAAGCACAAAATTCCAGCTAGGTCTAACCGACATGACATATGAATTCAGGCCATAAACATAATAAGCAAATTAATATATTTTCTGGCCCTAACAAATAAGTACGGACATGGGTGTCATATCCATGCGCCGAATCAATATCAAGAACGATTACTCCTATGATCAAAAGTGTAAATCAATCATGAGTTATCTAGCTTTACTATAGACAGCATTTTCATACACAAATGAATGAATGTCTATATCTTTTCCATATTAAATAGCCATATCGATTTTTGTAATATGTGCGTCAAAATATGCACGCAACAGATTACCACACCCCTCGGGAAAAAAAATGGTACATTTTTTTTTGAAATACATCTAGGAGCAACATACAATAGGCTCACAACGCACCAATAACAATGCGCAGATGATAAGCATAAGTTTTATGACCTTAGAGAAAGTACTTCTCTAAGTATAAATATTTCCAGAGAGGTGTCACCAACGCATACTACAATATTAGCAATGACACAATTTGTACATTAGTTTATACATAAATTTCATCTAAGATATCTTAACATCATGATCATCAAAGACGAAAAAAAAAACATTGAAAGATCAGCGGTGAATAAATATCAATGAACCGCTAAGTAGTGTTACAATCAATATATGATATTACCTATGTGTACACATTTCAACATAGGAACAACTGTATCAAAGTTAGGTATATAATTTAACAGTTATGAATCATGTGGGCATCTAGACAAAATATCTGCCATCACATTTTCTGACCCACGGATAGCTCGCACCGAAAAATGAAATGGCTGCAGAGCAATTGCGTAACGCGTTGATCTCGCGCTCTTCAGATTTTTTACTCTGAATAGCCGTAAGAGCTTTCTGGTCAGTTTCCACGATGAAATGCGCGCCAAGAAGAAATCTTTGCAGTTTAAGGATTGACCAAACCATAGCCAATAATTCACGGTCTAGGACCGAGTAATTCTTCTCTGCGGCATTTAATTTACGAGAAATATACATCACAGGATGCAGAGTTCCAGAGTACTCTTGCATTAGTGCTGCTCCAATCCCGGTGGATGAAGCGTCACTACGAAGAATAAATGTCTTATCCTTAGAAGGCAATACTAGGATAGGTGAAGTAGAAAACATAGTTTTAACCTTATCCAAAGAGGATTGACATTCTTGAGTCCAATGGACTACATTAGGAGACCCTTTCTTTAGCAAGGAAGAAAGAGGTGACATAATGGAGGACAGATTCGGAATGAATCGTCCATAAAATTGTATTAGACCTAAGAGACTTCGCACTTGCTTTTTAGTCTTAGGAATAGAAATGTTAAGTATCTTACTTGTATTATGGTCTTCTGTTTTTAGGAACCCATGACCAACACGGTGTCCTAAGAAAGATATTTCGCTAAAACCAATACATGCTTTCGATGGTTTCGCTGTCAGGTTATGCTCGCGTAAGATAGACAATAGTTCATTTATCCCATTATAGTGATCGTTCCAAGTATCACTGAAAAGACAGATGTCATCAAGATACGCAATGACATCTGAGCGATGAGATAGGATTCGACGCATCATGCGTACGAATGTTGCAGGGGCGTTCATAAGACCGAAAGGCATGAAATTCCATTGGAATAGACCCCTAGGCGTCGAAAAAGCAGTAAACGGTTTGGCGTGTTCGGATAATGGAACTTGCCAATATCCCTTAGACAAATCGAGTTTAGTAAAGAAATGAGAATTCGATAGTCTCGTAAGTAGCTCTTCTAGTAAAGGCATAGGTTCAGCATCAAATTTCGTCACTTGGTTCAATTTGCGATAATCCACGCAAAGACGTATGTTATTGTCTTTTTTTTCGTACAATAACCATCGGCGAAGAATATGCTGATGTGGATGGTTCAATAATTTTTAACTCTATCATCTCATCCAACTCTTTCTCTACCTGTGCTTGAAAATGTATCGGGATAGGATACGGTCTGACTCTTATAGGACTATGGTCAGTAAGAATAATGTCATGTTGAATGACATCAGTTTGACCAGGAATGTCAGTAAGGACATCCTGAAATTGTTCTAACATAGTAGAAACTTGTTTCTGCTCTCCTGGAGATAATTCGGGAGAAATTGCAACATCTTTCCATGATTCATTAGAGTGAAGAGGAATCATTGGAAAAGGTAGATTTACATCCGAGAAACTCGTTTCCTCATCCTGTATTACTGACAGAGATGAGTACTGTCCATGTTGGACTGGAAAATCGTCCGTTGCCTGGAAAACAGGTTGTAAATAATCCGGACGTTCATGGAATTCCGTGAGCATGTTGATGTGGAAGGTTTTACGCTTCCCGTCAATATCGACGATATAGTCAACATCGGAAACTTTTGATATTATATCGTACGGACCTTTCCAAGAAATAAGAAGTCTATTTTCCCTACAAGGTAGCAAGACAAATGCTTTGTCACCTGGACAAAGTTGTCGCAAGCATCTCTTTTTATTGGCAAAATTCCCTTGCCTTCTGTTTCGCAAATTCAGAAGAAGCAGTTGCCAATTTGCATGCTTCAATAATCTTGTGTCTAAGTGCGATGACATATTCATAAGAGGATTTTGTGTCATCGACAATATTATCAGCAGTTATAAGATCATGAAGTAAGGACATAGGACCTCGCGGTTTCGCGCCAAAGACAAGTTCAAAGGGAGAAAATCCTGTATGTTCGTTGGCGACCTCTCTATATGCAAAGAGAGCCGCGGGTAAAACCCTATCCCAATCCTGAGGATGATCTTCTGTTATCTTACCTAGTAGGTTTTTCAGAGTTCTATTCAGACGTTCCACCATCCCATTGGACATAGGATGATAAATACTACTCAGCGATCTCTCTATCTTAAGAGTCGACATTACTTGAGACATGGTATCCGATATGAGTTGGGTACCATGGTCGGATAATATTTCTGCTGGAAACCCAGACGAGAAAATATTAACCAAAGAGCATCTGCGACATCAGCAGTAGTTATGCTCTTTAGAGGAACAGCCTCCGGCCAACGTGTGCACATATCAACACACGTCAAAAATAAATTGGTGTCCTCTAGCAGACTTTATCTTAAATGGACCAATGATGTCTATCGCCATTTTTTGAAATGGTCGAATGGGAATGTCTGCAGCCTGAATAGGTGCATCATGGCGTGGACCTCTGGATTTAATCTCTTGACATACTTTACAAGATCGACAATAGATTCGTATGTCCTTATTCACAGCAGGCCAAAAGAAAGATTGAAGAACTCTAGCTTTAGTACGGGAAAAACCCATATGTCCAGCACACTGCGAATCATGAGCGTGCTGTAAGATTTTAACTCTCATATTTTTAGGCACAAGGATTTGAGAATGAATGGACTTAGCGGAGTCTTGTACCATACGTACAAGTACGCCATTCTTCATCGTAATCCAAGATTTACGATTTGTATCCTTATTCGGATCACCTTTTGTTGCCAGAGTAAAGAATTTCTTTAGAGTAGGATCATCTTCCTGCTGTTTTATAAAGGAATCATGGGAAATCTCCAAGGGATCATCTTGGATCTGCGCATCATTATCTTCAGAATGTGAAGATTGTGGCATATTAAGAGCTTGAGCCCTAGTGATTACTGCATTAGCAGATTGCATATTAACATTTTCCCAATTAGAAATTTGCTGTGGAGTGCATTCTTTCACTCCATGAATGCGACCGATGATAAGATCAGCGATCGGATTCGGCAAGAGACATGCTTGCACCTCTCCTGTAAAGAAAGGCGTAGCAATATTGATAATGGCAGTGGAGTACTTCTCCAATGTGCCACCAAATGTTACACATTTGACTACATCGCCTGTAGCTCGAGAAGGATTTACGAGTGATTGCCTCACTCCGATGGTAGTGCACCCCGAATCGAAAAGAATTGATACCGGAGTACCATCTATTAGGCCTCTATTGAAAACAAGAGCACCCCTTCCATTATGCGCGATTGACGCAGGGAGAGCGGGAAGCGGGTGACCGCAGCTTAAAGTAGAAACTGTGGTTGGATCGAATAATGTTTTGCATTGCGAACACTCAGATGCTCTAGCAAAATCGAAAGCGGAATTTGCTACACTATTGGAGTCTTTTTTATCATTATTCTGATTACCGGCGTCGTGGAACTCCTGTTGTGCAGAGTTAGCCTGGTAATAAGATTTACCATGTCTTTTGTGTTGTGATCTACCTCGGTTATAATTGTCTCTATAACACTGACAAACAACATTTTTCTTTCTTATATAAGAATAAGTGTTCTTAGGTCAGTTTCTTGCGCTGATTTCAAATCTGAAATCCGTTTATCTCTATCACGTCGGGTTCTTAAGATATTTGTGAATAAATATATTTTTGGGAAACTGTTATTTGCCCCGTTTCATTTTTACTATATAACTTATTAAAAATTAATAAAAAGCAACTTAATTCTACTTTTTATACAGCTAAAAGATGCATGACATATGTTACGCGATTTTTCAAATAGTTACTGTATTTTGAAATAATTCTGAGCAAAATATGGCTTCTAGAAGTTGTAGAAATTCGGCTGATCTGTTCTGTTACGTGTGCGGATATTTTACCGATCTTGTTGACCAGAAAAACTTTACACCATTACTAAAGAAAACATAAGAACTTTATTTCGATTCGAAAGTTGATGATGCAAATAAATCTTGGAAGCCAAATGCAGTTTGTTCGATACATTGGCAGGTTGGTTACGAAAATCGCCGAAGCATAAGTCGATGCCTTTTGGAGTGCCAGTAATATGGCGTGAACATACAAATCACACTACTGATTGTTACTTCCGCTTGACAAATATCCATGGTTTCACTTTTAAAACTAGAAAGTCTGTGGTTTATCCAAATATTGAATCGGTTTCGAAACCAGTGCCTCATGATCCAATCACGTGTCCGATCCAAGTACCACCAAAACAATATCCGTTGGACGTAAATGAACCATCAGAAAGTGATAGTTTACCTGCTTTAGAAACTAATTCTGACTCAGATTACATACCGGTGAATGATGGTGTTTACTTAATTAACCATTCAGAACTTTCAGATCAAATACGTGATCTCGCTCTTACCAAAGGACAAGCGGAATTACTCGGTTCGCGACTCAAAGAATGGAATCTTTTAGCGCCCAATACTCCGATATCTAAATTTCGTCATAGACACAGAGAACTTGTTCAATACTTTGAGATGGATGATGACATTTGCTATTGCAAAGATGTAAATGGTCATGAGCACATAGTCAACGAATGGCGATTTTTCATCGATTCTTCCAAGACTAGTCTAAAAGCCGTGTTATTGCATAACAGAAATTTTTTTTCATCAATTCCAGTCGCCTACTCTGTTCATATGAAAGAAACTTATGACAATATGGCTAAATGTTTGGAAAAAATAAAGTACAATGACTACCAATGGCGGATTTGTGGAGACCTAAAGGTCATTGCAATTCTCACGGGCATGCAGACTGGGTATACTAAATTTTGTTGCTTCCGATGTGAATGGGACAGCCGCAACAGACAGGAACATTATGCAAGAAAGGTGTGGCCTATCCGGGATCGTATGCAGCTCGGGCATTAAAATGTAATACGCGAGCCATTAGTTAACAAAGACACCTTCATTTTACCACTGTTACATATAAAGTTGGGGCTCATGAAGAATTTTGTAAAAGCGTTAGATAAAAAGAGCAAAGCTTTCACTTATCTTCGAGAAAAGTTTCCGCAAGTTAGCGATGCAAAGATAAAGGAAGGTATCTTTGTAGGACCTCAGATTAGGAAAGTTATTGCAGACAAACAATTCGAGAACTTGTTACATGGTAGTGAACTTCGCGCATGGATGGCATTCAAATCGATCGTCGATAACTTTCTGGAAAATCACAAATCTGTCGACTATGTTGCATATTGTTAAGCAGTGCATAGATGCATACATAATTATGGGCTGTAACATGTCCCTCAAAATCCATTTGCTCGATTCGCATCTTAACTTTTTCCCTGACAACCTTGGCGAAGTCAGTGATGAACATGGAGAATGATTCCATCAAGATATCGCCGTAATGGAGTCACGTTATCAAGGACGGTGGAGTGTGACCATGCTTGCCGATTATTGTTGGATGCTTCGTCGCGATGTACCACATGCCATTCACCGACGAAAGTCGACTGCAAAGAAATTCAAGCCTACATAACTGTTATACTTCTTGTACGAATGATGTTGTAATACTGTATGCGTTGTTAAAAAACTTCAATTGCGTATTTCTAGAGATCCCGACCTGATAGAGAAAAACGGTTTGCAGATTTAAAAACAGCGCATTAAAATTGACCAGAAAAACATAGAAATGTTAGAGAAAGAAAAAAAAAGTTTTTTTTTGTTAGTCAGTGTAATTATTATTTCCTCTTTTATAACCCCTATTTGGGTTTGAATCATAATATTCATGATCATAATCATCACGCTCATTATACTGAGTATCCCTGTAATATTGGTTCTTTTCTCTCCATGAAGCACTTGGGTAGTTCCTATAGCTACTCCCCTTTCGAGAATGTCTAAAATTATGGGTACCCCTCGCGTGTCGAGGACTATCAGCCCGATTCCAGTTCTTCGAAGAAGAACCCTGATTTGAGTGGTTATCTTGGTTTTGATACTTATTCCAATTAACCTTTTTATCAAATTTATTTTTAGCTCCTTGGAATTTGTGTGAGTAATTCTGATTATATTCTGTTGCCGAAGCAACTGGCATACTCTCTTTAACATTAGAGTTACTAAGAATCATGTCAGGGTGTGCTGTGGCATACTGGTCACAATATTCTTCCATTTGCTTTAATGTACTAGGTTTACGCTCATGTGAGAACTCTAGGAATGATTTATTTACAGAAGACATGACCTTGTCTCTTAGCAATAAATCCGTAAGACCATCAAATGTTTTCTCTATTTGGGATAATTCAATCCATCGTGAAAGTGTAATTTGTGCTTTTGAGATGAATTCTGAGAATTCTACACCTACTTCCGGTCTCATTGTTTTAAACAAAAGACGATAACCTTCCTCAGGCAGCTGATATTTCTTTATCAGAGATGCCCTAATAGCATCATAATTATCCTTGTCGGCCTCTTCAACGAAATATAACTTACTCAGAGACTCCCCTTTTAGATTTTCAGACAACTGATTCACATACTGTGATTTGTCAACATTATGAGCTCGACAAGCCCGTTCAAATCTAGAAAGCCAAAATGTTATGTCATCACTGGCAGGGTTGAACGCTGGTACCTTGACCTTGTACACAAAGGGTTTACCATTACCACTAGATGCCTGATTAACATTACTCATACTTGTCAATTTTAATTTCTCTAACTCAAATTCATGTTCTCTTATTGCTTTTCTCTCTTCAGCTTCTCTATCTAATCTTCTCTGTTCTGCAGCAGCTTCTAATTTCTTCTGTTCAGCTGCAGCAGCAGCTTCTAATTTCTTCTGTTCAGCTGCAGCAGCAGCTTCTAATTTCTTCTGTTCTGCATCAAATCTCCTTTCCTCCACTTGCATCTGCAATTTCTTTAGATCAGCAGCAGCATCAGCTTCTTTTTCTAATCTTTTTTCTTCAGCCAGAGCTTTTCTCTCTTCAGCAGCAGCAGCAGCTTTTCTGTCTTCAGCAGCAGCAGCAGCTTCTAATTTTTTTTCTTCTATTTGAAGTTTTCTCTCCTCAGCCGCAGCTTTTCTCTCCTCAGCAGCAGCTTTTCTTTCCTCAGCTTGCATCTGCAATCTGAAATTCTCAGCATCTATCTTCTTTTGTTCAATTTCTGCTTTCCATTTATTCTCATCTTTTTGTTTTTTTCTCTTCTGATTTTAGTGCAATAGCAAATTGAGCAGTTGCCCATTCTTCTAACTCTTTTCCAGTCTTATCAAGAGATTTTCCTTGTGCAATAAAGTAATCTAATGTAGACATCTTGTCTTCTTAAATCAGAAACCTGAAAAAGTAAATAAATTACCTTATTTCACTTTAATGGGAGACAAGTCTATATCATAGACTTAGTCTTAGTGAAAAAACCTGTATGGTTATTTTGTTTATCATATAACCAATGATAACTTGAGTACCTGTGGAAAACAATAACTGTATATCTCAAATACTGTGGGAGACAAGCCTTATAAAGGTCTTGTATACCTTAATGTAATCAATGATCACTTGAGTACCTGTGGAAAATAATATTTCCTATACCAATCACTTTGGGAGACAAGCCTTACAAAGGTCTTGTATACTTTGTTTTATAACAATAATAATCATAAAGTACTGATCTGTACTATAATATAAGTGTATTCAACTATACCTCCTATGTCATATGTCAACTAAAGACATTACAAAGGACAAACAAGAAAAGACAATCTGAAAACATTTGCAGAGATCAAATTAAATTAAATAGGAGAAATGAAAAAAAAATGATCACAGAATCTGTGATGATAACTGCAATAAGATAACAAGACAAATAACGCCACAGTGTATAAACATAAGGGTGTAAAGAACTGAAATGAAAGGAAAGATGAGACCTACAATTATACAAACAAATCAAACAAAAATAAAAAACAGAAAAATGTTACAAATACAAATATGAAACAGTCGTCACAACTAACCAAATATTTGCAAACTATGTTGCATGCAAATTTCAATTAAGAAATTGCTCCCTATAGAACGCCAGAACAAGACCAATATCACTTGGTATTTCCTGTTCTAGTCACCTCCCATCCAGGCCCGCAAACACATAACAATCACACATATAACAAATAATATATAAACATAAATACATATAAATCATAAATGTGTACATTATATACTGAAATGTGTTGCAGTTGTAATGTATTGTACTGTATGCTCAGTTTTAACAAATTAGACTACCACTTTATTGAGTAATAGATTTGCTTTCTAATTGTTACACTGTTCAATTTTTTTGAGCACATAAGAAGATCCAACGATGAAATTTGCACTTTAAGTTCAACATTGCTCTTCTATTTCAGCAGGATAAACAATCACTAGTTTAGAATCCTGACTGTACTGTGCCAAATGTCAACAAGTGCTGACCCAGATATTGCTACACTTGTCAGAACAGGTCAAGCTGACATTGATTGTATAGCTGTCCTACTGGTGTTGATGTGGTCAAACAAATGTTCTTGCAACTGTAAAATGTGATTCTCAACACAACAAAACTGCGTAGGCTGGACCCAGGAATCTGGCTCACCACTGTAAAGTTCTCTCACACTGTAGAGTGCTGTAAACCACTGTAAAGTGTCAGTCTGTAAAGAAGTGTGGTGTATTCTCTTTCTTCTGTAAAGCTCCACTATCAATCACTGTAACATGTTGTTTGTGGTGCCACTACTGTATATGTCCATTGTAGTGTACAGAGTTGTTGAGATCAGGCATGCTCCAGTCTACCCAGCTGTAAATGGGTAACTCACCCTAGTCCTGAGTTAGGGAAGGCAAAGGCAGCTGTAAGCAGTAGTTTCCCTCTAAGGCTCCAGGGGAAGCAGGCCCTAAACTTGGTCAATTCAACCGACGCAGGATGGTGTATATATGGAGTAGAAGTGTAGAGTGTGATTAACGCGAATGGTGTACTGTTCGTGTTCTGACCAATCTAAACACTCATTCACTTGTGTCTACAAGGCACCAATGCAGACTGCTGGAATCTTTGTTTACACAGTTTATTTAGACGCACACACTGGGACATAACGAGTAAATCATGGGTACAGGTTGACACATCAATTTGCAGGCATACATAGTAGATCCCAAGTCATGACACATTCATAAATAATGGGTAGTACATCAATAGCTTCCAATGTCATGATACATAATGGCCGCATCCCCTATCTGACTAAGCGCGTCAGTGAAGGCGGATCGGTAAGTAACTAAAGTTGCTTTATGTTCACAGTTTATATCATATTATGAAACCATGGAAGGGGTTTCTATCAAAATTGAGATCTCCTTGCCACTGTCCGAATAGTAAGATACATGCCCCGTTCTTTGGACAGTGATTCAAAAATACGATGACAGGAATGTAACATGGCCGCCTTCCTGAGTTGTCGCTCACTCGCTCACAGGAGGGTATATATATAAGCCAAAGTTAATTCGAAATACATATGAATGATTTCCTAAAGTTTCTCCATACAGTTCTACAGTAATCCAGTTACTTCACGTAGACATAATTGTTGTATGGAAGCCCGTCATCTTTGTCGATACAAACGTGACCCTAGCGTTGCGAAGCACAAAATTCCAGCTAGGTCTAACCGACATGAGATCATCAAAAATAGGGTCTGGAATTACCTGGAGTCCGAATCATACATGGTACCGTACATTAGGAGAGTCTCTAACACAAGCTCTAGTAGAGACACAATCTCCTACAGAAGAAAAAACCACTTCGTAAATCATTTTTACTGAAGAATATACCAGCCCTGGAAAATGCGTAACCGCCATTGTAAACGGTACCTCGGAACTCATCACGACTAGTCAAGACAACTCCTACTTCCGCTAGAGCGGCATAACAAGAATATAGTCCTGCCTACCCATCAAAAATATACAATATAGGACTGATTCTACTTGTACTAATAATATGTAATACATATGAATTCAGGCCATAAACATAATAAGCAAATTAATATATTTTCTGGCCCTAACAAATAAGTACGGACATGGGTGTCATATCCATGCGCCGAATCAATATCAAGAACGATTACTCCTATGATCAAAAGTGTAAATCAATCATGAGTTATCTAGCTTTACTATAGACAGCATTTTCATACACAAATGAATGAATGTCTATATCTTTTCCATATTAAATAGCCATATCGATTTTTGTAATATGTGCGTCAAAATATGCACGCAACAGGGATAATATATAATATATAAAAATAAATAATATAAATATAAAATATATAAAATATTAATATAAATATAAATAATATAAAATAGAATATATATAAATATAGATATATAATATATATAATATATATATATATATATTATATAAATATATAAAATATATATATAATAATAGAAATATATATAAAATAAATATATATAAATATAAAATAATATATAAAATAATAAAATAATATAAATAATATAAATAAATAAAATATAAATATAAATATATATATAAAATAAAAAATATAAATAATATATAAAAATATATATATATATATAAATATATAAATTAAAAATATATAAAAATATATATATAAAATAAAAATAAATATAAAAAAATATATATTAATAAAAATTTTTTTAAATATATTTATATAAAAAATATATATTAAAAAAATAAAAATATAAAAAAAAAAAATAATAAATATAAAAATATTAAAATAAATATTAAAATAATAATAATATA